>CM023485.1:79312925-79615691 GCA_013339685.2 Hyalomma asiaticum | reverse complement strand
TAATTCTGCTTCCGTGCCGACGTGCGAGCCATGCCCAAAGATCCGTGCAAGTACACCGTTCGGCATAAAATGACCAAAACAAGCACGTTGCTCACGTTGCGGCACCGAATGCGTGCATAATAATGTGTCCACGACTGCAGAGCAAGCGCCCGTATCTACAGTGCTTGTGGCCGAAGATCACGGCTCCCCAAGTTCGAGGATGCTCCGTGCGTCGGATGACCTCGTAGTCACGCAGGAGGGAAAAAATCCACAGCATATCCACGGAGTGAATGATGATCAGTGCGCGAAGCTCCGGAGGTTCATCGTAGATCGTGCCGAGTTCCGGATTAACTTAGTTAACGCGCACACTACGAATCCTTATGGTTCAACTACGCACAAGTGAAATCTTCCACCGGCACTTCATTGCAAGTCAAGATCCAGTGCCTATATATACATGTGGGTGGCCGGTGAACGGTTCTCCAGCGCCAGCAGTCGGTATATTTTTCAGTCAAGAAACTCGCTAGAAGACGCTGCCTGCGCCAACGTTGTCTCTCGCGGGTGAAGGCGCGTTCTCCTTCTTTGCGTGCTGGTAGAGCGTTCATCGAAGAAAGAGCGTTTCCATAGTCAACGCGCGCCTTTCGCGCTCTCTCTCTCTCTCTCTCTCTCACAAGACAGCAGATGGAAGAGTGAGAGAGCTCGCGCTCCGGGAGGCACGCGCCGAGGGCGAGCGCGAGCCTCCCGGCGCGCGAGCTCTCGAGCGCTAGCCTCCCGGCGGCGCGAGGTGGCTACATACATACATACTACTACTACTACAGAGGAGGGAACGACCCACACCCTAAGGAGCTTCGTCCCTAAAACAGATCCGATCTTGCTCTTGGCTCACTAACCATTGGCACACACGACCAATTTTATTCTTCAGCGCACTGATACATTATGGCGATTATGCTAACGCCGATATTCGAAAAAGTGTAGAGATCGTTTAGCTCGTAGTGGCTGATTCCATCCCGGCAACCGCGGCTGCATTTTCGAAGGCCAGTGCGCAATGGAGTGTAGAAAAAAGTTAGCTCAAAGTGACAGGCTCAACTTAGCAGAACACGCTGCGGGGATAGTTGGTCTTGCATTCTTCATCCTGTCCATTCTCTCTGCGTCCGTGTCTTTTTGTTTGCACTGCTTATGTTTGACAGGCTCAAGCCCCGAAGCCGCGGCTGTGTTAAAAAAGAAAGAAAAGAGACGGAAAGAAAGAAAGAAAGAAAGAAAGAAAGAAAGAAAGAAAGAAAGAAAGAAAGAAAGAAAGAAAGAAAGAAAGAAAGAAAGAAAGAAAGAAAGAAAGAAAGAAAGAAAGAAATGTACGACTGTATGTCGAGGGATCACGTTAGGCCAGCAGATCGTGATAAAGGTGGTACGACTAACATGACCCATACATGGCATTACATCAACAACTTGACATCTTTGCAAGTTATGCCATGGTTAACGATATAAGAAAGGCCTAGTAGATTCGACGTTTTTCAGGCTCAAAGTATTCTTTCAACTGCACAATGAACTAATCAGACGTTGCTAGCCAGCATTATTAATCATTCAGAGTAGTAGTGTTCCACCAAATAGGCCAGTTCAAATTGCTTGTGAGATTTTGAGTTAGGTCAGCCCATCACCGAATGTATGTAGAAAAATGCAGTATCGTTTCTTCAAAAAAAAACATCCTAGCTTTTATACGTCACTGAACCAAACCGCAAGAAGTTCGCCGCTGCTTTCATTATAGAAAGATGCGGTTTTTCTTTCTAATTAAGCCCACAGAAAGTGACCAACGCCCTGCTCAAAACTCCGCGGCTGCGTCGTATAAACGAGCCCGCGAGGAGGCAGGCCTCAAAGTACAGTTGGCACCGCTGCAGGAAGGCGAAGCTCGTTGCGGCCGTGATTTATGGAGGCCAGCGACCAAACTCGTCGTCGTTTTTCTTCCTCCGACTCCCTAGATCGCTGCCTCGGGTACTCCGACCAATCATTGTAGCGCTACTAGAGCGGATTCCAAATGCGTCTGAGTAGACAGTAATGAGGTGCGTCATTGACGCAGTAACTGCGCTCGTTCTGCGCCGCGATCTAGCTTGAGTGTTTTCGCATTTGCCCGAGAAGGAGCACGGCGGCAAATGTTCGCTGAGGCCCTTGCTTTTTGTGTAGGCCTTGGCACTTCGCTGTTCCTAGCAAGCCGAGCCTGAGAATGTATTCCTACAGCACCGCTGTGGCGCTACTGAAAGTGCGTCAGTGAGGTGGCCGGCTTCACGTTCTCTGTAAAATGTTTTCGTATTTATGGAAGGTTTCTTAGTGAGCATCCTGCAAATAAGGTCAACTAATTGTTCGAAAAACCGGTTGGTCTGTCTCTGTTGAACGCGCATGTTTCCCTGCCGCCACCGCGGCTGTGGCAGTAGAATATTAATTGTGGCTCGATTAAGGAAGGAACGCTATTTTTCTGCAGCATTGTCTGGAGCACGGCTCAGTCATTGTCTATGGGGGTGGGGGAACGGGAATGAGGTAGTAAAAAAAAAAAGGAAAGCCGTAGTGGAGAGCCTCGACCTAGGGTTCTGTAACTCGCACTGGTAGCACGCGGTACACGGTTCTCTAGCAATGTTTCCTCCATCAAAAATGTCCCTACCGACGCCCCTGTTCGTGCCTGAATATGTTTGTTCAACAACAGAGTACAGTTGCCACGTATAATCTCATGCAAGGTGTCTACAGTAATGTAGCGCATCGTTAGGAAACGGTGATGAAACGCGAATAACAAATCATGTGGACACACACTGAAATATCACAGGCGTAAGAAAATAATAATTAGGGTACCATATTTTTGACTTCCTGTCCTGTTCTACGTTCTGATTGTTCAAGGGGTCCTGCAGCACTTTTTTGAGCTTTCTCAGAAAACGGCGCCGATCACTTCTGGTGGTTCCTGTGAGCCTGGGAGCCATATATTATACGCACCAGGGAACTGACGAATCAGTTTCGAACACAACCGTAAAGCGCTCGCTCTCCTTTCAACGAATGACGTCACTAGGGGTACCAACTATGCCACTCGACTTTTTCTTTTAAGTTTTAAGAGAATTATGCACATTGCCTTTATTTGAGTGACTTCAAAACAACAAACAAATGTAGCAGATGATCTGCGGTACCGCGCAGGCCTGGCTCTTTTTTCTTTCTTAGCGAGTTGCTCGGTGCCCCGGTGACGTGATTTGTTGAAAGAAGTGCGAGTGACACCCAACCGTGTTCGAAACCAAATTGCAGACTGCCTGGTGAACGCAGCGCCATAATATGCCTCTTGCATCTCCACAGAAGCCTCCATAGCTGATGTAGTACTTCTTTTTTCTTTGCTTTTGTGCAGCAGCCCTTTAGCAATTACAGACAAGGGCATCACTCCATAGCGGCTATGTGAAACACTGACTGTGTGAAACATGATGTTTTTAACCTGATGCTCAACCTTCAATGTGTTCTGCGCGATTGCAGACCAGAGTACTACCCTTCATGCGTCCATATGTGAAATATCCAGCTTCGTCGAAGCGTTCTGTCTTCTTTATGATTCTTCTCGACTGTTTGTGCGGTGTTCTTCAAGGGAAACGACGAAAGGTAATATGTTTACGGCAAGTCGCTGAGCGAGAACAACAAATGTGTGGTCGTTTAGGTGAAAGATTTTTCTTGGGCGCCATTCTAAGCAGCCATGCATAAATGGGAAATAAATTTTCGTGCGTGCACTCCTGCTATTCCGCTCTAATAGATCAATCCTGCTAGACAAACCGTGTTTGTAATCGCCAGATGTAAGTGTTCCAAACAATTACATATCAACCGCCAACGCTGCCCCTCCGTATATTGTTGCAGTTTGTCTGTACATGAGATTTATACGCAGGCTTGTTCATGTATGAGCCGTGCGCCACAAAAATAATCCTCACAGCACCCAAGAAATGGGAACATTTTCGGTGTCTTTGTGCTCTTTTCACATAAGCAGGAACAATAGCGTTTGCTGTATAAGCTTGGCCATTCTTCACGACACCAGCCGGTTCGGGAATGCATGGGACGAAAGGTAGCTTCTTTTATAGCTCCTCCTAAGTTCTTTGCACATGCTTCGAAGACAACACGTGCCCATCGCTGCTTCGCATCACCGAACTGTTCATGGACCATTAGTCGCGACAGGCAACGTCAAAGGCGGATACAGTATCCCTAGGCAGCAAAGGCAGATCGAAGCAAAATCACTTCGCACAGAATGAGAGACGCGCAACACTGCCATGTGAACCACTATTTCTCACGTCTGGGTCAATACAGAACAAAAGAAAGCAGCCGCTACAAGCAACTAGGGCAAGGTACTGATTACAGGAAGAAAAAGATGAAAATGGAGCGACGTGTAATAGAAGAACTTATAAGCAAAGAAACCGCATTGTCGAGATAAGACACGCGGCTATCGGTTGTGCGTGCTTGCTTGCCGCTTCCCCAGCGCGGCGTTGGCAGCAGCGGCCGGCGGGAGGGCAAACGCAACGGTCCCGAACTGAGTGCAACCTCGTGCTGCGTCTGCTGCTTCTCTCCAGATTACGCGGCTGCATCGCGAGTGCTAATGGCGATCGATGAGCTCAGCCATCGATCAGGGAAAGAGAGAGAGAGAGAGAGAACAAAAAGAGAGGGCAGACCGAATGCAGCTGCGAAACAGCGGGTAAAATTAGACGAGAATCCAAAGCCAGCAGTTCTCAGCCAATGCCCCCGAAGGAGTGTCTGTTTGGCAGCCAGGCGCACAGTTCCTTGGTTTTGTTTCTTTTTTTGTTTTTCTCTTTCCCAGGCTTCATCTCAACGCTTCAGCAAGGGCCTCGTAACCTTCTTCCACTGCTGCTTTGTCGTCGAAGATTGTCGTGTTTCCTCGTTGTCTAGCCAGTTCTTGTAGCTCTTTCTTCTTCTTTGGCTCCGTGCTGATCCGCCGTTGATCTTCCTTAGTTCTATACGTCGCTTTCCGCTATAGGCTTCTCTCCTTACGCGCGCCCTTATAGGTGCCTCCTTTGGAAGCCGCTCCTGTTTTGGCCCGGGACGTCGCGCCGTTCTTCCTGCTCGTCTCCGGAGACGACGTGTCCGAAGCCCCAAGACAGGTCCGGGGACGTCTGCGGCGTGAGTGCTCTTCGGCGAGTGGGAACGCCAGTGCGCCGACAAAATAGACGCCTTGACGCTGATTGCCTCTTCCGCGCTATAGCCTGTGTTGCTCGAGAAGAAATGCTGCGAATGAACGAAAAGGGCTATGCGGAGAGACAGTCCCGTTTTAACCCCCTCGGTGGCCCCCGCCTTTTATTGACGACATCCATTGCGCTAGCCATTTCAATAATTGAAGGGTCCAGTAAAGGTGCTTATCTAAGGGCGGTGAAACATGTAGCAAATATAGAGAACTTAAAAAAAATGTCTAGACAAAGGACTAATTTTCTTAGCACGTGGGGCCCCGCCACGGTAGTCAAGTGGCTATGGTAGTCGGCTGCTGATCCTAGGGTCGCCGGAACGAATCCCTTACAAGGCGGCTGAATTTCAATAGAGGCGAAATTTGAGGCGCACGTTGAAGAACCCTAAGTGGTCGAAATTTCCGGAGCCTTCCACTACGGCGTCTCTCATAGTTAGAGCTGGTTTTTCGGTCGTTAAACCCCACAAAACAATCAACCGAAACGTTGAGGCCCGTGTGCTGTGCGATGTGAAGTTTATTTCATTTTTCAAGATCATAAATTACAAACATAGAATATGCAGAAGAGGGTCCCGAGGTCAGGAGACCGTACCGGGACCCTTTACACATGATTGAAGTAAGAAATTAAAAAATTAGCAGAGAAATACTGGTCTTGGTAACGCAGTAACCAAGACCAGTATCCAACACAAAAGCTCGGTTCATAATTTTACGACATCCAGTATTATTACAAGAGAAACGAGATAGAAGTTGAAGCTATATGAAACTATACAAATTTAAACACGCTAGCAAACGAACAAAACTGAAAACTAAATATGAACACGGGAAGCAACACTGAACATATGAATACACAAAAAAGAAAGCTCACAAAAGTAGCAACTGTGTAATACAAGACATCTTAGCATGCAGATTATTATGAATGATTGATATAAAGATAGATTACTTGTCTAAGAGATATTGTTTTAATGATTTTTTAAACGCAGCGAGAAAATGTGATATTTTGATGTGATAAGGAATAGAATTCCAGACTTTAATGGTGCGAAATGAAGCTGTCATTTTACCGTAGTTAGTAAGCGCTTTAGGCAGCATAAAGTACTTTTGCTGACCAAAACGGGTGGGATTAGTATGCTGCAAGGAATTTAATGGAATGAAACTGTGGATGAGATCATTATTAATTAACCTGAACAGCATGACAGTTAAGTTGAGCGCAAACAAATCAACGATTGCGAGTAGTTTATTCTCCAAACGCAATAGATTACCATTATCGCTTCGCTTAAAGTTAGATATAATGCACAGAGCTTGGTTTTGAATATGTTGAACAGAATGTAAACAACAGTGATACGTGTTACCGTAAGCAGCAATACCATAATTGATATGACTATGAATAAACTCCTAAGAAAGCGAAAGGAGATAATGAGTTGACAGGAAAGGTCTAGCCTTTATGAGTGCTCTAATCCCAATGAAGCTTTTTTCCTAACTTGCGAGATGTGATTATGAAATTTTAGATGATGATCAAGAGAGATGCCAAGAAATGATACGCAGTCACTAGTGGAGGTAAGTGCGAGTCAAAGGAAACATGAGGTGAAAATGTCTATATTCTTTGGGCGGAACAAAAAACCACAAATTTAGTTTTGTTCGGATCTAAAATGAAGTGATTTTAGCGACAACAAGTAGTTATGCTAGCTGATGCATGGTTTAATTTATGAATTAGCGATGATAAAAATGTATCGGAATCAGTGATTGTTGTATCATCAGCATATAACATGCATTCTGAGGGTGAAGCGTGTTGTGGAAGGTCATTAATATAAATTATGATAGTAATGGTCCCGAAATAGAACCCTGCGGAACCTCCTGAATAATCGTTTTAGTGTCTGAAAATTTGCTGGATAGATGGACTGTTACTTTCTCTTCAACAAGTAGTTTTTTAACGCCGGACCTGTTAACGCCGGACCTGTTATTCCACAGGCTTCTAGTTTTTTAAGAAACATATCGTGATTAATGGTGCCAGAAGTTTCGGAGATATCCAAGAAAACAGAGCTAACGATAAGTCCTTTGTCAATGGAATTCTCGATGTAGTCTGTTAGATAATCGCCTAGTCAGTTGAACTACCAGAACGAAAACTAAATTGGGAACTTGTCAAAAAATTGAATTTTTTCATATAGTTATTCAATCGACAAACAATTAACTTGTCAATTATTTTGCTAAGCGAGCTTAAGATGGAAATAGGTTGGTAGCTAGAAATATCAGACATCACTTTTCTTGAAAACGGGTACGACTTTTGTGTTGTAAAGTGGACAAGAAAAAATCCCGGTTTTAAATATGGTATTAGTTATGTCAGTGCACGTTAAAGAACCCCAGGTGGTCAAAATTTCCGGAGCCTTCCACTACGGCGTCTCTCATAATCACAGCTGGTTTGGGACGTGAAACCCCAGAGATCAATCAATCCTAGCACGTAGGAGCTCTTGCAATATACTGTTAATTCAAAAGGAGCACTTCTTCCACCGCTCTCATTTCACTAAGCGCCTATCACAGCCTTGTATGCTAACATTGCCATGGTTTATTTTCCTTGTGTGCTAAACAACAAAGGGTACGAAGTGGTCATGAGCGCATTTGAGTGCCGTACGCCGCGTGCGATGTAGAATGCTAAAATACCGCTATTCATCTTTTGCGAATCCTCATGACAAGTGTTATGGTATCAGGTATTCTTAAGCAACGGAGGAAATAATGCTCTCCACCATTTCATAAGTTCAAAATGTTTTCTTTAGCGTGTCTGCGTTGAGTGCCCTTTGTTTGTTGATTTTTGTTTGCATATAAGGTGGCAGTTTCATCGCTCTATTTTCAAAACCTAAAATATGCTATTCATTTGAAAATTCTGCCGCACGTTCTTATGCCAATTTGTTTAGTCACGTGTGAGAAAGATGAATTAACAAATGCTTGATACATCTTCCGAGTTATCTGAGAAAGTTAACAGTATCGCTCAACATATAAGCGTATTTAAAGTGAAGCTATGCTACAACATCGTGCTGAAATTTCTGTCATCTCTCAGCCCCGTGACCCTAGGCTAGCGGGGAAGACGACAAGGACCATCTACATCAACAATGTATCGCGCTCAACCACGCTTGACCAACGCAGCTGTTCCTGTCGAACTAACTTCTTGCCCGCTTTGAATAGAAGTGAACATGTCATTGTAATGTACATGCAGACAGACAGATAGGAAGCGGGACGTTTCTCGCATAGGTATTTTTTTATAGGGAAATGCTTGGCAAGCAACGGCGGATGGATACTCGCCGGTGCCTATAAGACATGACTGAAGCACTGCCCTTATGAGGCGCGGTTATTGCAGAGCCACTTGACACTTGTCCGCGTGAACGGCCTTCGGTCATTTGGTTCTTAACAAATGTAAGGAGTGTCTTGCAGTGCTTGCGATTAGCAGGCATTATTCCCTCAGGTAGGGAAGTGGAGGTCTTGCCTCTCCGCGGCCTCGCGGGCGTCTTGGGCGGCTCAGAGCAGGCTCTGCACTTCTTACTTCATTTCTTTTTTTTTCTCAACTTGCTGCCTCTATAAAAGCAAGCGGTCTTAATTTCCTTAACGCCATTTTTACTTTCTCTAGTCGGCATTTTCATATGACCAGGCTGTCTTTTCATTATTCTCGCACTCGAATTGGATTAATTTTTACTTGGCAGTCGAAGATTTCATCTGAGAGCCATACCGTCTGTGTTTCTTACCAGAATATAAGTTTCATACTGATATACGGCTCTGAATCGTCGTTAGCCTCTTGCTATCATTGCTTTTAACCGCGACTGAAAGATCTTTGACCATAAAAACCGCCGGTCGTTTCTGATTTACATTGATTACTTCATTGATTTTCTTCCATGGTTAGACTCGGAGCTCTTGTGACTCGCATACAGCTTTAAACCGGTCCTCACGATGACCCGCGAGCACCGCCTAGGTTTGTTCTTGTCTTGTCATTTTCGTTCCGTAAGACCTTTCGCGAAGCTCTGGTGTAGAGTAGGCCTCCTTGAGCACGACTTCGAGAAGCTACGTGCTCAATTCGTCCTCGGGGAACAGTTCGAGTAAAGGCGCTTTACTTTTTTCTCATCCGTAACGCCATATATAATCGTGACCATACGTTGTCAGACTTAGATAGAGAGCAAGGTGAGGGAATGGCGCGGCGTTAAACTTGTTAAACATCAGATTTGGTTCCCTACACTGGGGGTAATTTGTGTTAGTTCTCGCCTCATAACTAAGGCTAGTATATGTTTACTGGTCTGGTGTGAACTTCACCAAATATGGCTGAAACAAAATCGCGCAGCTTGACGTGCAAAAACAAGGATATGCTTATATATTCTGCTCTATCTTGTGGACATCTATCAAAAATCAGAAAGATGAGCAGTGAACGGGTAATGTTCCTGTATATGTCTTGGAATTTTTTTTGCTTTAGAGGTGTCACTCCTCTGTGTGTGCGAAAACCCCATGGTACATCTATGTGTAGTTCCTTTTTTAAGCATTCAGTTATATTTTATATTATTGCCTGTTTCTTGTCTCTTTTATTTATTTCTATTGCATTGGTGCTCCCATGCACATGTCCCTCAATCTCGACAACATATATCTGCCCTGTATACTCTACGAGTATTAAATATGTATTTGCGATTTCAAATACGAAGCCGGACGTTTGCATTCCCTACATGTGCAGCACAGAATCCACTTCCTGATGTGCGCGATGCGGAAGGTTACTGGAGCGTACAAATCTGGAATTCAAGACTGGAGCGCTTTCTTGACAGGCCAGATTCAATTACTTCTCATCTTCAGTGAGGCGTTTGAAGCAAATCTGGAGAACGAAGATTGTCAAACAAAGCCCAGTATCTTAGAAACAGGCGTATCTCTTGGCGCAGACCTCCTTCGCTCCAAAGCTGCTGTCTTGTTGTTGAGTGGTTGTAGCAAATTCTGATATATTCCCTTCCGATTCGCTTGCGATTCCCTTGGAAACATTGCAGGGGCCTAGAACAACAGACAGATACACTGTAGCGGAAGAGGGCGCAGCGTTTTTTCTGTGGCTGCTTGCAACTCGGATGGCAAGGCATGAATGAAATATACGAGCTCAGGGCGATGACTTCAGACATCTGATCCAACTACAAGGAAGGCGATTTATTCTTAGTGGCTTGGCTTATTTCGCATGCTCATATTTCTTAGTTAGAAAGTCTCGGTAGCTTTTGTATTGTAAGGCACACAAGTATTATTTACGCCGAGAATTGTTTGAGTTTTCTCCCATATGTCCCTGTACTTAGGTTGAAACAGAAAATGGTTCATTCGCATGGCATCCGCTCTAACAATGTGAAGTATCGCTCCGCTACTAATGTTTGCAAAGGTACGTCGACTGATGGCGTAGTGAAGGGGAAGCAATACCTTACGCATATATATATATATATATATATATATATATATATATATATATATATATATATATATATATATATATATATATATATATATACTTAGCAGCTCTCACCCAGACCCGCCCGTGTACTACGATCTTCGATTTATGTGCTGGTTAAAGAAGCCCGGGTGGTCGAAATTACATGGGGCACTCAACAACGGGGCGTGCGTCATTATGAAATCGCTGTTTTGGTAAGTAAAACCCCAGACATTATTGTTATAATAATAATAATAATAACATTAATAATAATAATAATAATAATAATAATAATAATAATAATAATAATAATAATAATAATAATAATAATAATAATAATAATAATAATAATAATAATAATAATAATATTAATAATAATAATAATTAGTAGTAGTAGTAGTAGCAGTAGTGGTGAGTTCGCTACTCTCGGTATTGCAATCAAACAAATGCTTTCTTCAAAAGCGTTTTGCGAGGGTCACGGCGATGAGATGTCTTTTATGCAAGTATATCTCGCGCAACAGTTGCGCGAGATATTCTGCGCGCATTGTCACAGAACCATTCACTTTCGCAAGACCAAGCGGATAACCTTTTAACAAGCTCAGCGTCGAAAGGAAGGAAGGGAAACAGAAAGGCAGGGACGTTAGCCAGAAAGGCGTCCGGTTGGCCGGAGGAACGGCAAGGGGGAATATAAAGATGAGAGAAAGAGTAAGAAGGGGAATAACGAGAGGGACGAGGACGACTGCATCAGCCAAAGGCGTTCATGCAAAGGAGTCATCTTCAAAAAGCGCAAAGGCACTTTTAGTACCTTGTGGGCCGACGAGCGATGCGGGCGGTGTTCGAGCAGCACCTGTACGGAAAGTGGCCGATCATCAAGCTGGCGTAGCGTCCGAGCAAGTGTTTTCCTTTCCGCTACGACTCACGGACTGGGGCACAGCAAATGGTCCAGGGTTTCGTCGGTGTCACGCATCTCGCATGTTGCACTGTCGATCGCTCCAATTAATGCGGAGTACGCCTTTGTGAAGGCAACTCCCAGCCAATGTCGACAAAGAAGCGAGGCCTCATGTCGAGGAAGTCCTGATGGAGGGCGCAGCGTCAGACATTGTTTACTAGGCCAGTATGTTAGAACCGAGACATGTGCAGGAATTTTAACTTGCGAGCGATTACGCAAGCCATTTTAAATGAATGTTTATAGTAGAAAATTACATTATACGACTACGAGATTATTTTACTTTTCGCATGTCGAAGCTTTTGCAAACTCAAAATAACTCAAATACACGAGAAGTGGGGGCATCCTGCCCTTCTAATGTACGAGAATTATGCGGCTGCGAAAGTCAAGTGGCAGACTACTAAACGCTGAGAAAACATCATACAGTAATCGCAACGTTGTTTAAGGGCGAATCCAAGTAGACTTGCATTGTTCAGGTGATCGCACGGCGAATTTCTTAAAAGCGAATTTTCTGTAAGTCCGGAAAGAGATAATTGATAATTTTTGGGGTTCTACATTCGAAATTCAGAATCTGATTATGAGAGACGCCGTAGTGGAGGGCTGGAGGGCTCCGGAGTAATTTTGACCCCGTGAGTTCTTTAACTTGCACTGACGTCGGCCAGGACACGGGCCTCAACATTTAGCTGCCATGGGAATGCAGCCGCCGTGGCCAGAATTCCATCGACCGACCTTCGGGTCAACAGGCGAGTGCCATAGTCACTAGACGACCATGGCGGGTCGTTCGGAAAACGAAAGCTTTTCCGAAGTGTACATGATTCACATGTTATGTTAGCGCGTTCACCAGAACCTATATAATTTAGTTCCTTGTGCAAACTGCCTATCAATACGCGACCTTGCATGATGGATATGATTTGATGTCCGGGGTACTGAGAACAAGTTCGGAGGCTGTATACACAGTCCTTGTCCACTCAATATGACGGATAGGAGGCACTATAGTTCCGGCGTAAATTACGGTAGCTTCTCTGTTCCCGTAAGAGAGAGAGAGAGATGATGGGCGGAAGGCAGGGAGGTTAACCGGAGGGAAATATCCAGTTTGCTACCCTGCACTGGGGAAGGGGTGTAGGGAGACAGAAAGGAATGGAAGAAAAGAATAAAGGGAGAAAGAGAGAGGTCGAATCGCGCACACACATACACAAGCACGGCATGTGTCACAGACGGTTCACGAGGCCCGTTGCGCGCAAAAGCTTCAGCACAGCCTTCGTGGCTTTCTGCTGCGAGACACTGTCTGTCCGGCATTCCAATATGGTTTGCTCACACAGCGGTCGACCATCAAGGTGTGACAATTCTGCGGCGAGAGACTGTCGCTGGGAGGAGTACCTAGGGCAATCGCAGAGGACGCGCACAATCGTTTCCTCGCTGCCGCAGGAATTCTGCGTAAGTGAATGGTATTGTACACAGCTGGCATTTCTTTTATTTTGTGATTTCAAGAAAATGCGTGCGTGCAGAATTACTTTACGTATTAGTGCACCTATGTTTAACGCTTTTGTTCTTTCTACATTTTTTTTTGGTATCGATTACCACAAACTTAAAAAGATCTGATGAATCACAACCGGTTTGTTTCTTGATTTCCTAGCGCGTGCACATTTATTTTGAGCCATGATCTTTTGATGCATATCGAGTCGCATGGAAAACATGCTGAAAGAATAAGTGTTACAAAGTAACATGCATGTGCGGGTAGAGATACCATCGATTCGTTTTAATGTGCGCTCTATATGCATTCAGTGTTCAGCGTTGAGCTGTTTCTTTCATACTGCCTAATGCACTTTTGCTTAGGAGCATTATCGGTGCATATCTCGGTTTTCTCAACGCAGCCTCGGTGTTTTTGCATAGAGCGAAGTCCTAGAAGAGGGCCGCATCGATTTCTGGGCCGGCCTTGCGTAGCCTGTTGAGAAAAGCCACGAGTATGAACGAGAACGTGGGGAAGGGTGAAATGCTTTCAAACGTGCCCTGAAGCTGTCCTTCGATAAAAGGTTCCATCTTTGTGTGTCATTTTTACGGTTTCTCTTTCCTTTGATACATATTCTTCTCTGTATAGCAGCAAAATAGCAGTGCCAGAATAAGATATAATGTGCGAGCCTTTCCCTTAACGTATGAGTGAAACTTGCGAGTAGAATAACGTAGTCATGTAGCTCCTTGATTAACGTGTCTCGCTCCTTTTCGTTTCTGTTACATCGTGGTTTTCTTGTGGCAACAGAGAAAGCTGCAGTATTTGTAAAGAGAAACTTACAGGATAGCATTCGAGTGGGGAAAGATTGATATAGTATTTGCTTTGTAAAAAATGTATTTATTAAGATGTCTTTTCTTACACTAATGTAACACATAGAGATTAGCTCGACGAAAGTACGTTTGCTTTTTCACTGCGAGTTATTTTGCCGTCATGTGGGTTTCTTAAAACTAGAAATAACAACATCGCATCACTCAAATGAACTCCTGCAAACGCACTGCTTATTCCAGTCGCGGGAGATGTTCTCTAAAGGTTTATCATTGTTTTCTCCCTCAGACTATCAGTTATGCTCTAATGTATATTGAAAGGAAGAATTCTGCGCCTCACACTTCTTTCAATGTGTTCATGTGGTTTGCATGTTAAAGGTGATGTGGAAAAAAAAGCAAATGAAATGTAAAACTGGTGCAGCTTACCTTAAACTTTCTGTTGTACATTCTTAGCCACAATAGGTGTATTTTGCGATTTCTGCCCAATAGAAATAATCGTCATCCGCTTTCTCACATTCCTTTTCTTGTAAACTCGCCGCTTGCGGCCGTCCCGTCACGAATGCTAAGTAGGGCCGATAACCCCCAGCCTTTGTGACCGGAAAAAAATCGGGCATGTGGCGTAAACGAAAGAAAGGGTGGGAGAAAGAACTTTATTTCCGTCAAAACATGTCGAGTTACGTTGCTGGTGGTCCCATGAGTGGTGGCAAATTGCCTACTACGACAGTTTTGTGGGTACGCCGAGGTGCTATAGTGGTTATGGTACTCGGCTGTAACCCAAGAAACGCGGGTTCGATCCCGGCCGCGGCGGTCGCATTGTCGATGGAGGCGAAAATGCCAGAGGCCCGTGTACAGTGCCTTGTCAGTGCACGTTTAAGAACCCCAGGTGGTCGAAATTTTCGGAGCTCTCCGCTACGCCATTTCTCTTCTTCCTATCTCTTTCTGTCCCTGTCCCCTGCCCCCACGGACACTTACCCGTGCTCCCTACATGGGCTGCAGAAATTAGCGTCCTTTCCTTAACCGAACCACAAGGAGGATTTGATTATGTGTGTCTGAATTTGGTGGTACGGCGGCAATACCAGCACAGGACTATAGACCTAGACAGCACCGAGGTGAAAGTACGTACCGTTTTAAATAGCATTCGTACAACGGCCGCCATAGGAAACGACCAAATTTCCAACAAACAGATGTGTAACCTAGACAGTAATGTGATTAGCGTATTTGCTGAACATATGAACAAGCACTGTGTGTCTGAATTTGCTGGTACATTGCCACAAAACTGGAAGCATGCTAAACTGGTTGTTTATTCCTAAGCCGCGTGATAACTCAAGTAAAACACGCAAGATAGACGGCGAATGTGGTTGCAGGGCAGAAAAGTGCACCCCTAATTCGACATCTATGGCTAAGGGTCTATTTATTTTGCCCTTGTGTCCGAAAATATGGAAACATAAGCCCCCCTGGCAGGAGGAAAAGAAAGAAGAAGGAGTAATCACGAGACCCGCTCGGCCAGCAGGTACTAACCGAAGCAGCCATGACCAATAAGTTGCGGTATTCTGGTCATTGGCCATTGCCTTTAATGCACGCTGGTCATTCATTGTATGAGCTATGCATAACGATTATTTTATAGAAGGCTAAAGTCATCTAAAGCGCCGATTGGTCAAGAAAACAAAAAAAAATGTATGAGATGTCCGAGCTTGCGTCTTGTAGAGCGGAGTGAGGGAGCTTTTCTGCGTCATTGAGAACAGTGGTTGACAAGCTGTACACCTCTTTATGCGCATTGCACAAACCAAGGTTTTTCGGCATGCTATTTTTCAATGAGCTTATTTGCCTTGCACCAGTAACCCATTTTTGTCATTCGTTGTTTCTTTCAGTCTATGAAGGATTGCTGTGTCTGAGTTCCCAAAAGAATTCGGTACCTGATAACTTAGCGAAACTTTGTGAATTGCACTTTGTTCTCACATTGTACACACCAGTCTAAACCTAAGTACACTAGTAGTCAGAGATTCTGGCTCTGAACCGATAGCGACCTTCTGTAAGAGAATATAATTAGAGGCGGCGGCATATATCATCCTCTCTTCCGTACAGTTTGGGAATAGTCCACCAGCATGTTGCCCCAACTCTCATCTGGTCGTCGTTTTATCCCACTTATATTTTACCTCTGCAAAGGCGAGGGGGACCTTTCTGCGAATATAAAGTTTGTTCATCATCGTAGTTGTCCTCTTCGTCATTGTCATGATCTCTTCTTCGTCTTTTTTTTTTAACCACACCAACAGTCAAGCGAAAAGAGATTCTTTTTCCTGCTGTATGTTTACAGACCCGATGTGGCTATTGCTTTGGGACTTCAGTCAACACTTGTAGGTACCGACTTCTACCGGCGCTGAGGTGGAGGCCAAGGTTATCAGGCCGGGGTGTCAACTGCACCATAAAAAAAATTGGCAGATCCCACGTGCAGTGGGAATCAAGGAAATGCGAAGCACGCATAAGGAACGTAAAATGGATTTGCATTGTTGTGTCGCTATACCGAGTTTAGTACATATGAAGTTAACGAAACGGCCGCAAGAGCATCATGACTGTGGCATGTAAACCATGCCGCTCATACATGTATGTCATGATTCTCACGTTATGACTTGTCATTTACGTTCGTCATGCAGTCGTGTTGTGCCATAGCAATATTGGTATACATCCCTTTAAAGAAACGAGTGGCATGTAGATCATGCCGCTAATAACATGCATGTCACGATTTTCATGTTATTACCTGTCATTTATGATCGCCATGCAGTCCTGTTGTGCCAAACCAATTTTCGTATAGGCTCCGTGCAGTCGAGTTTTCCATGTGCGACATCAGCGCCAGAATGCACTGCCTGGCGGAGAGAAGAAGCAAAATTGGGCAGACTGTGACAGGGAAATACGCGAACGCGATGCGCGTCTCCAACTCTATAGCAGCAGCGACCGCCCGTCCCACCTTCTTTCGTTTTATTTCCTTTGAGACGCGCGCTCCAAACCTGCGACAAACTGTTCCAAAGGGCAACGCCGCGAGCGTTCGTGTGGTTCGCAGCACGCCCGGAAAGCAGCGAAGAAACGCGCGCGTCGCTGTCGCCTCGGTTTCCACCGTGCGCGACTGAGCCGTCCGACGAGAGCTACGTAGCGCCCTCTGGTCAGTAGACGGAGCCACCCCATTAACGAAACGGCAGTATAGCGCCAGGACCATGGCATGTATGTAAATCATGCCGGTCATGACACGCGTGTCATGATTCTAATGTTATGACCAGTCATTTACGTTCGTCATGCTGTCGTGTTGTGCCATAGCAGTTTTGGTATACATCCCATTAACGAAAGGCCTGGCATGTAAATCATGCCGCCCATGACATGCATGTTATGATTTTCATGTTATGATCTGTCGTTTGCGTTCATGATGCAGTCATCTTGTGGTATGCCAATTTTCGTATACATGCCGTTAACGAAACGCGTGGCGTGTAAATCATGTCGCCCATGACATGCATATCATGATTGGCATGTTGTGACCTATCAGTCATGTTCGCCATGCAGTCATGTCGTGGCATACCAATTTCCGTATACATCCCATAAACGAAACGGCCAGGAGAGCACCAAGACCGTCGCATGTAAATCATGTCACTCATGACATGCATGTCATGATTTTCGTGTTATGACCTGTCATTTATGTTTGTGATGCAGTCATGTTGTGGCATGCCAATCTGCGTATACGTCCCGTTAACGAAACGCGTGGCATGTAAACCATGTCTTTCATGACATGCATGTCATGGTTTTCATGTTATGACCTGTGATTTATGTTCGCCGTGCAATCATGTTGTGCCATACCAATTTTTGTATACACCCCGTTAACGATATGACCAGGGGAGCACCAAGACTGTGACTTGTAAATCATGCCGCTCATGACACGCATGTCATGATTTTCATGTTATGACCTGCCATTTATGTTCGTCAGGCAGTCATGTTGTGCCATACCAATTTTCGCATACATCCCATTATCGAAACGGCCAGGAGAGCCCTAAGACCGTGGCATGTAAATCATGCCGCTCACGACGTGCATATCATGATTTTCATGTTATGACCTGTCATTTGTGTTCGTCATGTAGTCATGATGTGGCATACCAATATTCGTAAACATCCGATTAGCGTAACGGCCAGGAGAGCACCAAGACCGTCGCATGTAAATCATGCCGCTCATGACATGCATGTCATGATTGTCATGTTATGACCTGTCATTTATGTTCGTCATGTAGTCATGATGTGGCATACCAATATTCGTAAACATCCGATGTCATGATTTTCATGTTATGACCTGTCATTTATGTTCGTCATGTAGTCATGATGTGGCATACCAATATTCGTAAACATCCGATTAGCGTAACGGCCAGGAGAGCACCAAGACCGTCGCATGTAAATCATGCCGCTCATGACATGCATGTCATGATGGTCATGTTATGACCTGTCATTTATGTTCGTCATGTAGTCATGATGTGGCATGCCAATATTCGTAAACATCCGATTAGCGTAACGGCCAGGAGAGCACCAAGACCGTGGCATGTAAATCATGCCGCTCATGACATGCATGTCATGATTTTCATGTTATGTCCTGTCATTTATGTTCGTCATTTAGTCATGATGTGGCATACCAATTTTCGTAAACATCCGATTAGCGAAACGGCCAGGAGAGCAGAAAATCGTAGGCGGCTAGATAGATAGATAGATAGATAGATAGATAGATAGATAGATAGATAGATAGATAGATAGATAGATAGATAGATAGATACGCTCAAACTCGTCGAAGTTCGCTAAGAAATGCTTCGCATTTAACATAAGGCTCTGTTTACAGCTACGGTTTTGTGTAATCGCCTTGCTTCCCAACGAAGGCACGCAACAAGCTATTTCATATTTGACTAGGGGGGCTGCGTGCTGGCACATCCGGGTGCCTGAAGAGGTAAATATTTTTTGGTGTTACGAGACGCTGATTTTTGCCCTAGTCAGTGCCTTCAGCTTCACAAGGCCGAGAACCAGACACAGCCATTAAATGAGCGTTGTTCCAACCTGATCGGTTTCCACCGTAGGCACATGTTCTTTTCTTTTTTTTCGCGCTTTCGCAGTGCTTAGAGGAGCTGAGCGAGAAAAGTAACTTGCAGGTGCTAAACAGACAAAACTTTGTATCTGCGGAAGTGCGCTTAACTCAATTATACTGATTCAATAGAAACTTCATGTACAAATGAGAAAAGGGAGTGGAGTGAGAAAGACACAGATAAGAGATGAAGAATTGATAAGGTGGATGCGGCTGAAAAAGCTATAATGAGAGGGGGCGCAGCTCAGCCGTCTGAGTACAGGGAAGGCGAATCAATAAACCTGCTGCTCCAATTTTGCGCAAGAGCTTATTAAAGCAAGTCTGAGTGGCGTGGATATAGGTAGTTCATAAAAATAACGGAAGAAATAACATGAAACAAACATAATTTTGGCAAGGGCCGTTGAAGGAGGAATTATCAGATGGAGTACCATTATTTCCCATGTTAATGCCCCCAATTGCTCACTTTTGCATTTTGCTGCCTTCTTTTTCGAGACAACCTGCGCCGTGACGCTGAAAATGTGAGCCCGTGAAGGTCAATTTAACTTCATCGCTCGGTTCTGTGTACATCTCCATTGCCTTGCTGGCATTAGTCAGGAGGTAAGAAAAGGGTTGACACAAAAGCGCTCTCCTTATTATTTGGTCGTCAGCTGTTGCTTCTTCTGCGCTTGTTGAATGTACATGCGTTATTGAAAAGAACCGTTATACAAGTTGTGCACGAATACTTCAACTGTTATGTTTCCATGTACTGCAATATAGAACAAAAGCATTAGTTTCTTGGACGCGAATTTACTGAGTGAGATGTTGTTCTTTCAGGCAACGAATGTGCGAAAATTTTCAGTAAGGTCGGGCATTTCTTAACACACTATTTTCTTCTTATCAATGGCTATAAGAATACTAGCCATAGATAAACGTGTGGTGATCAAGGCGCTAGCGCAGACCACGGCAATGTCAAGACCCTAAGCTTGTAAGGGAAGTATAAATGACACTATCCATCTTCATTTGAAAGCAGCCTTGATTGCCGCTCCATAACTGAACTTTGCAGCGCGTCTGAGTGGCGCTTGTTGCACACTTTAGTAGCAGCGGATGAAACAAGTCGTTCGTAATTGTTATTTAATGAACGACGGTGCCACTAAAATTGACTCATTTTATCTTCTCTGCGCAACCAAGCGCTTGTGAATAGCAGCCATGTAGTGTTCATGTAAACGCAGCGGTAGTCTGTATTTAGCGACAAGCTCTATCGCCTTACGCGGCTAGTTTTTTGTTTTTTATCGCATTTATTAAGACGCATCCTCCATGTCCTTCATGTCATCCCTGATGATGCCAGACACCATGCGTAGCAGGAAGGAAGGAAGGGGACATATTTTCTTTGAACGAGCCCTGGCTGAGGGTAGCTGCGCGAACTTCATTGCGCTTGTTCGCATTCATATTGCCGAAAGTTTTCCACGACCTCAATAATTTTCGCGTTTAGCAATAAACGACGTTTCAGAATTGCACGACTGCATTATGACATTAATTATATAATGCAGGGAAATACTCAGAACGCAGCTAAACAATTAACGGTGCGTCAGCTTTGTTGTCCTTTCGTTAGGAATTGGGACAGGTTGCAGAAATATTATAGTGCTCACATTGTACGTAAGCTAACTGCACCGAAGAGTTTTGGAGGAAACACAAGGGGTATTCACGGAGTGAACATCAGTGCTGGCTATCTGCATATATTAAAAGCACACTGTTGTAAAGTGAACTATGGCGTAGACCCGGAAGTGAGCATGCACTAATGGTGACAGCGTCGGCTGACAGAAGTCTCAGCCATGCAAGGTGTCTATTCTATCATGGACCTTTTGTTTTATGGTATTTCACGGTACATGATTTCTAGCATCATAGTGTATTTACCTTCTGTTTGACTGTATTTAGTTTTAGGAGGAAGCATCTTGCGAGAAAGTATTGTCTCGTATCGTTGTAACATTTTCTCGTATTTTATGTTTTCGTGAACATGCTCAAGGAGGCGCTTTTCTTCATTCTCGACGTTCGTGGCGGTCGTATTGTTGGTCACAAAAAAAAAAAAAAAAAAAAAAGAAATAGCGGGGGTACCGCGTGCCAAAACCACGTCATTAATTTGAGTCACGCCGTAGCGGACGGCTTTGGAAATTTGCAACAACTGGAGTTCTTTAACCTGCGCAGAAAACACAGTGTACACAGGTCCTCTGGCATTTTCGCATCCATCGCATACGTGACCGCTTCGGCCGGCATTGAATCTGCTTACTCCGGGTCAGCAGTCAAGCAGCATAACCAGTGTGCTACCATGGAGGACATAGTTTGCCACAATGTTTGGTTTAACACCTCCTCATTCAACTCGTCTTTTCAGTTTAACCGCACCACTAGAGGAGTCCCGATGTTGCTGATAATGGTGTAGCCAGAGCACATACAGAATTATTGATTTTCTCACCACACGGGCTTGACAATAATGGTGTTAGCGCGAAGGAAAACGCACGACGATGCAATGTATGGCGTACCAACGAAGCAGGTCACTAACTCTCTTGCATTGCTAATTAAAGAATCCGGACTGATCGGAGTGCGGTGTGCCCCACTTAATGAGTGCTTTTTCCCAGTGGAAGTGCCAGGGGACGTGACCAGGCCCACAGTGCCCTCTTAACCCATTTGAACAGTACTGATTTCACTTCCAGCTTATAGTCATTTTCCTGGATTTTTACTGTACCTTTCCTGCGTTTATTCGTCTTCTCTTCCTTTTTTCTTTCTTTTTCTATTTTCTTTCCTCTCTCTCGCCTCTCCTCTCCACTTCTATGCTCTCCTCCTTAAGGAACAGGCAGGCTTGGCACCCCGCTCGGTGGCAGTTGTCAGCTTGCTCTTTCCTTCATTCTTTTGTGCTCTTTGTGTGTTTTATGCACCGACATCAATAATAATAATAATAATAATAATAACCTAGCGCTCGGCACTTCTTTCTTTCTTCTTCCGCTGGAAAGAATTTTACCCTTCAGAAAGAGAATTTCTCGACAGGGTGGGCCTTGCAGCCACTACTCATACGGCGCGAGAAATATGGAAGAGGAACACGCAAACGGCTTAAATAAAAGCCGTTTGCTTACTTAGCTTCAGAGACAACATTGTTGCCCTTCGCTGCGCGGCGGAGGTTCATGAAAGGGACGTTTTACACAAAGAAGACGCCGCTTCGCGAGGCGCGTGGAATCGTGAGGCCTTTAGGGGAGCAGTGGCGCGTGTTGTATTTCGGGCCAATCTCAGGCACACTGGAAATAGGATCAGCGGTTGGGGCATGTGTGTATCACAATTCCGCGGGACAGTATAGACGCGGTATTCTAACCTTTGTACGCTCGCCTTTCAGTAAGACACTGCCTTGCATCAGGCCTCCCGTCTTGAGATTCACTTCGTGAGCCAAGGCAGTGCTGCGGAGTTACAGGTGCTGCCAGTGGACCGCATATCTTCATGAATGTAGCCGTTTCATTGTTCCTGTGTTCTCTATTTCATTTTTTTCTTCTCGTATTCTAACCTATTACTGTAATACCATTAATATTCCAGTTCGCAAGGAAGATATTTCCTGGGAATCTGTTGGCACAGACGCAATACGAAACTGCAATGTATGGCGCAGATAACGGGCGTGAAAAAAAAAAATGAAATAAGTCGTGTCCTCGGCGTTCACCTGTGCAAAGAATCTGAAGGCCACGTTTAATAGGATGAAGTTGAGAGGGTGTTCTCACGCGTAATTAACGGGATATAGGGAGGGAAGAAGTAGAAGAAAATAGGACATAACCACCTGACTCAACAAGAAATATATTGATGTAAAACAGTGCTATTACGAAGGTTATGTACAAGAAAAATCAGTCATCGCTTGGAAAACATGTAGCACTTCTTACCATCAACATACTCTTATTGAATATTTCTATATACAATCTATGGAGCGGACAGAACTAGCGGCTAAAAATCTATATTACCAAGGTCTCTGTAATGCCCAGCGAGGTGAACTGTTTGGTATATGTCTAAAGTGCCTAAAGATTACTAGAATGATTCAGAGAAAAAATGTAGATGCCCTTAACGTTTCCTTAATTGATGTGTCAGAACTAGCTTGGGAGACTCTGGCGCCCAATTATGTCGACATCGAGAAACGAACACGCTTTAAATCAACCAGAGGTAACGGGCTCGACTCCCCCCAGGTCTGACTTCGACGTCTATGAGCCGCAGGACATTACGGCCCAAACGACTATATTACCTGGCTTGTTTTAAAGTCGAGCTATATCAATTCGCTACCAAAGGAAGAACACGACGCATTGTGGAAAGGTCGCGGTTATTGTTTTACAGATTACGATATTACGCCTCTGAGCGCAGCATATTCCTCAATTCTAAACGGAATATTTCTATGTGTGTTTAGAGTAGAGTTACGACCGTTTTTCTGGTGCTCAATAGCGTTATTCCCCTTTAAGTTATTGCCACTACCGCTAGAAAAACTTATTAAGCTCCACTCGTTTACCACAAATCTATACAACCGTGAACCAGAACCAAACATCTCTATTTATAGGCGTTGTATTAACCGCGGACTTTCTCTGATGTTCGTGTCACGATTTTCAGAAGCCACAATTCGTACGATGCACTTATGGCTGGTGCCATAAAAATATGTCTTCTCCAGAACAGCAATGTTGCTCTCGTTTAGATGCGAATGGCGTTTCTGTGCAGAAAACGAAGATAAAAAGAACAGCGGCTCCATAAGCCGTCGCCGTCTGGGCTGTCATCGTCAGCAGTGACGCGAACTGCAAGCGTCATTACTTGGCAGGAGAAAAGAAAATCCTGTAGCGTGGGGAAGCTAAACAAGCGCAATGGACGTACACGCTTCTGGCACTCATTACGACACGTCGAGAACATCACTTATAATCTTATACAAACACACGTACAAGAAAACAAAACAAAAAAAAAACGTTTAAAAGAGCTATCCATTGGTATCCATGCTTTGGCACGCTTGTTGTTTTCGGATCGGCACGTACCAATCGCCTCCACCTGTTCTTCTTGTCAGTGCTCGTTAAGCAGAATGTCGACTATATATAATGGGCCGGCGCCAATGCTGCTGCTTAATGGAGAAGCGCTCGACCAGACGCAACGCGCAAGAATCTTAGCGATTGTGTTTTAAGCAAAGCTCGGGGTACTACATATGGTCGTCGTAATAAATTACTTATAATGAAATTCAGAAAAAAAATGCGTCAGGACTGACACGACCCCGCTTAGCGAAGCCGCGCCCCTTCGTGGTCGCTACCGCTCCATCGAGTCGCTGCCGTATACGCTACCAGCTACCACGGCGCTGTTCATGATGTCGGCCGCCGGATCGTGCTGACGGCAGAGCGTTCCAAGGGCGGCCGTTTGGGCTACAAGGTCGCGCTCCTGATCATAATAGGCTTTCCACAAGGCACCAACTTAGTGAAAGCAGACTGGAGATACCAGATGCAGACACTACAAGCATCATATACGAGCTTGTGATTTTAGCTTTATTATCGTTATGGTCTCTCGTGCAACGACCTTGTAAGCACTGCGAAACCGTGATTTCGCCAGAAAAGCATGGTTTTGAATATTATGGCGCAGCTGTTGGCAGACGCGTTTATGTTATTGTACTTGCTCAATACTAAAATAGCTCGAAAAACGAACATTGCAGTATCGAGGAAATACTCAGAAAAAGTTGACAGTTTTCCTAACCCTCACTGTGCTTTATATTTAAGCATTGCAAGCTTTCGTAAGATGATAATTCCTGAAAAGAAAAGAAAATGGCCGGACATCTGCTCGCTTCGCTGCAAATCACGTCAAAAGACTATATATAGTCTGGTGCCGCCCCTGATACGTTACACCCCCTCTGCTCCCCCTCCCACTCCCATGCTGTTCCCCTTCCCTCTCATTCCTCCCATGATAGATGCAATGGACCTTTTGCTGAGTTCCATTCTTATTTCCATTCTTAAGAACAATATCACTCATAGGCCACGATCTCAATAACTATTACCTCAATACCCATCGGTCAGAGATACACGGATATGTTTATCTCTACAGATTTTATCAATCCATGTGGTCCCCACTTACTCCATATTACTTACTAAAGAAAAGCATAACACTGTAAATGCTTCACTTTAATCAGGAGCGGGTGTTATTGAAGGAACGTTACTAAATACGAATGCGCAACCCGGATTCTACTTTTATTTGCGATAGCAATTATATGGACAGTCTCGGCTGGTTTTTGCCGTCCCCGTCGCCGCCGTCATGAACCGTATATGTATAAGTATGTATATGTATATAAAAGTCCCAAAGAAAAATAATTCAGATAAATGCTTCCGAAGCGCGGAATCGAACCAGGGACCCCTCGCTCCGCAAAGCGTGGCGCTAACCATTACGCCACGAAGAGCAGATCCTTCGCGGAGCTAACGCGAGCCTTATATACACACGCTTTACCGCTGGCAGGACTCAGAGACGCCAGGCGCTTATAAGCGTTTTTTCATTACCGGCGAGATGGCGCGAGGAGCGCAACGGCCGTATTTAAAACTCGTCGGCCAGCTTTCACGAGGGTCTTCTGTCAGTTTGGCAGGGAACGCGTCGCCGCCGACGGGTAGCTGGGTATGTTTTTCACCGTCCCACAGATGTGCGCATTTCGAGTTTGCAAGTCCAAGCGAGACAGACGCTTCTCTCGACTGGCCGTTGCCAATAACGCAGTTTTTGAGCAAAGTGGAACGCTTTAATTGTAAAGCGCCAAAAACACTTACAAGTGCTGACACGAACACGTACGCTGTCGCACGCAGTGCACGGCGTTCATTTTCACGAGATGCACATTCGGAATGATCGTATCAGCGGCAATAAACTACCGAAAATACCGACCATGTATATCCAATCAAGTAAATGAAATGAGCCATTTATTTTACGTACTGTTCCTAACAGCAGCATTCCCTTCAAGTTCGTAGACTTGCTGAAGACGGGCGGGTCACAGCAGTGTCGAAGTGGTTATCGCTGTGTGGGACCAACTCGCGCTGGTGGCATCGCTTGCACGCCGCACAACTCCTTTCCTCGAGATTGTAACCATACCGCATAATATTTTGCAACACACCACTGTTTTCGCTTCACTTTCTACGATGAATTCACACCAGCCGACGAACACTCGCTTATGCTCGCTTACGCGCTGCGACGAGAACCTGCTTGAATCGAGCGACGCCATCGTTGTTTTGAGGGTGAGGAAAACGTGGAACTGACAGCAGAAACCAGAAACCCAGAAACAGCAAAAAACGAAATTCGATTACGAGGCAACCTTTCTAAATTAGAATGAAATAATCTTGAACGTCAAAAGAAAATAAATTAGGTGACATGTCGTATGTTGCGCTATGTATTGTGCAAAATTTCGCGTTCGTGGACTACATGCGAGAGCGCAGAAAAAATGTGCGCGCTTCGGCTCCGTAGCTTTCGCTGTGCTGCCACAGAAAGTTGTTGCCAGGTGTAATATTTGCGCAGAAAGAACCTTGCCCTTCCGCTGTCCGCTCGCGCGGTTGTCTCGTGGTGAGAAGAAGAGGGATGTTTCGAGCTTTCACCGTGATGTCCGCGCTGATGTTACGGGAGCGTACGAAAGTCACTCGAGCTCAAGGGACGCCGCTAAACGAACAGACAGAAGATGGGCGCGAACCAGTATCAAGTGTCACAGCTCGACACTTGAAGCACGCAAGTTTGCTTAGCTGCTTCAGCCGCCTTTGCAACAGGAGCGCTGTTCAAACTGAGAGTATCCATTGAGACAGCTTATACGCGCTCGTTCGGTGTATATCTGTGCGTTCGTTTCGTGCGTGCTTCACTTGATAGTTCGCGCTCATCTTCTGTTTGTTCATTTAGCCGCCTCCCCTAGCTTTGTATGTGTAGCTTTGTGACACACAACGTATAAAGCCCATCGTACCAGCACGCGCTGCCCACGGGAGGCGCTCACTTAGGAAGTGCATGTTTTCTACAATTAATATTGCTCCTGAAGCTGCGAGCCTCACTTCGTATAGCATTACAGCTTCTTGCTATCGCATTCATTGCTTCGCCCTTGAGGCGAAACTGTGACTTTTTTTTTTGTATATGTGTTACAAAAGTGCAGCACTCGATGAATTTCACGTACATGAAGCCATTTATTTATAAGTCCAGGCAATCTAAATATCAGTTCAATAAAGAGGACGACATCTTACCGTCACCTGTGGCTCGCTTATTGGAAAGACCGCAGAAATTCCATAACTGCGAAACGTGATTGAAGTTTAGTGGACAGGCTGACCATAAAGAACCGAAATACAAAAAAGGACATCAAGTTTCAGACACTAGTAGCCTAGAGAAGTCTCACCTAGATCCTATATCCTTTACGCTGTTCCAGGGTATCGGTGGCCTGCCAGCATCCAAGTCTTTCTTCTCACGTGAGTGTTTTTCTTCTGTCGTGCCGGCTTTCTGATCGGGGCTCTCTTCCGGAACATCCGCGGTGAACAGATTAGCGCGCTCGGAACAACAAATGAGGGGCCTCCGCCGGGGTTGCGTCTACAGCCCGCCAGATAAGGACGAGCTGTGCTCTGATTCATCCCTCTGTTTGCCTCTGCTTTTTTCCCCGGATCACCATGTAGCACGTCCGTCCCTGCCACCACCTCTGCCTCCGTAACCCTAGCCCGTACAATGCTCGTATTGTCTGCCGCGAAGATTTTCGCGCCGTCCCATGGGAGAGAGGTTAGGGAAATGATTAATGGAGGCAGCGTCGCCTGCTCGGCACTGCCTGTAGGCGTTCTCCGCTTGGAAGTCCTTTTTTTTTTTCCATCGTCCCGTGTTCTACACGGTACGCATACACCTTCGTGCAGTTACAGTTGAGTTAGGTCACTGTGAGGCTATTGCTACGCCGAGAAAGAATTGACTGAAGTCAAGGCTAGGTCACATGCACCAGAGCCTTTCTGCTATTTACTGAACGGCGCTCATATTCAACTGCAGCTCGTAACGTATTTGAGTACCACGGATAATTACGCTAGTTGGTATCTGTTCGTTGTGAAGGAATTGGACGCACACAGACACACGTGCACATGCATGAGTGAACACATGCAGTAGGCGCTAGTGTTGTGCCCGTCTCCTCCATGTGTCCTTGTGTTTTTGTGCGCCCAGTTCCTTCACGATGAAGGCATTTGAGTCTCTAAGCCTCTATTTGACCGTCATACGCTAAATAGCATATACACGGTTGAGGATAAGGAGAAATAAACGCTCTAAACTGCGGCTTATCAGTGCTCCCTTTCAACGTCGGTGCGCACACAGATCGAAAGTAGCGATTTATCGATAGCACAAGGAAAAGCTCGAGCTAAAATAAAAAAGGTACGTGGTGCGGCGTGAAACTAAAGCTTTACAACAATTACCGAAGCACCTGACCATTCAATTCAAGATATATATGTATGGTCGGTGCTACATGGAGACCTTGTGCTAGCGTAAGGTGTTGCGCTTTTTCGCAATGTTCACGATGATTAGTAAAGACACAGATGCGTCAAATTCCAATGCACTAAAGAGCAGCATGTGAAAGTGTGCTTTGGTTTCTTGTTGACATTTATGTTCATACTTGTTCGAGGGCGTTTGGTTTCGTGCAGAGCTTTCTTTCACCTTTTCGGGATACTGACAGTGCCAGTCAGAAAAATAGGACAAGGGATGTTATGATATTCTCGCTTTCCTGCTTAAACCAGCACAAAGACTCTTTTAAAAAACAAGCATAGAAATAGTCGAGGCCGCACTTAAAAGCAAACAAACAAAGAAAAAAACTAAAAGCACAGCTTCCGCTTTCAAAACACGAAGTTATATCAGTATCAGAGAGTGGCTGCGTTTGTGCAAAGCATAGCATCAAGCCTCAAGAAACTTAATCTGTTAAAAAAAAGGAATGGAAGCTTTTAGGTGAAGCTGCTTTCAGATACACACATCTTAGAGTGATCTGCTCTTGCCATGTGATAATGTGCGCCATCCGGCCGTCCTTCGTAAAGTCTTGCTCCTCGCTAGTCGAGCCGCCTTTCAGCCACTCTTTCCGGCGTTAATGCAGCGCACGCAGCGCGCACTGGCGCAAACAGGAAGTTCTGTCAGTGCACGCGTAAAAAAAGAGTCGAGATGGCTGAAATGGGCTGGTAACCTCGTGCAAATGGATTATCGTGGCTGACTGAAGGGAAGCGTTTCCATGCACTTACGTCATTGCAGGCTCGTGTTTGCCCCACTACATATTTCTTTCCTTTTGGAGGTTATCCTATTCACCAAGGCTCTCCGACACTGTGGTCCAGTGACTGTGGCAACCGGTTGCTGTTCCGAAGGTCGCAGGATCGAATCCCGGCTGCGGCGGCTAAATTTCAGTAGAGGCGAAGTGTTGAGGCCCGTGTGCTGTGCGGTGTCAGTGCGCGTTAGCTCGTTACACAACCCCAGGTGGTCTAAATTACATGGACCCTCCACAAAGGCTCATAAACATGTCGTGATTTTGGGGCGTAAAACCCCAGAAGCCAATCATTATCCGTCAAGGCGACGTAAGAAAACTTCGCATGTGTGTTACAAGCCTTCAATGGGCTCATTGAAAAAGGCTAATCACACTGCGGTGTCTGTGAACCAAAACTCGTACTTACAGCAGTTCTACAAAGCCTCCGCGAGCACTTATGCCCTGTGTTCCACTTCGCCTACGAACTAAGCGGCTGCTGTTGGAAGTCTCACGAAGCAGGTAACTGAATTCAGCTGAATATGATAGATTTGGGGTCCCTTTGGCATGAAATAAAGAAGCAGGATCAGAAGCTAGAAGTGAAAAAAAGCCTGTGCTCTTAATTATCGTTTGGCACGCAGACCTTTTAACGTCATGATTCACCACGATATTAACATGTCACAATATACTTTCTCAACTGACACCATTACAGAGCACAATTAGCACAGAAATGCCACATAATGCGAACTAAGACATGAACGCTTACATCACACAGTACAAATTAAGAAGTATTAGGTACCAAACATGAATTTCATTATGTGAAATCGATAATAATATAATACACGGATGACTTCTTCATACCTCTTGAGATTACAATCCACGAGACTGTCTAAGCAATTAACTTCGAAAAGCAGTGTCAGTACACAGAATCACTTGTTGGTGATCATCCTCTATTTCATTATTTTACAGCTGCATTACGGAATAAAAATATGTCAGTAAATAAATAAATAAATAAATAAATAAATAAATAAATAAAACCACAATTATCGTGTCATTTACTGCCCTTAGGTGGACTTTCTGCGTAACGCGTCGCACTTTTGGCATTACTGTTCCTAATCGTTGCAATGGAGCACCACACGTGCTCGAGCGTTTATTTCATTATGCGAAATGAAAACTAACTTCAAGGCGAAGTATCCGACGTTGTCATAGCAAAGAGCACGCTCTAATACTATACCGTTATAGGAGTTTGATTCAAATAAGTTGTGCCTTTTTGCAAGTCCAGCTGAAAACTTTATGGCCGACAGGGGGTAGAGTGGCCATGGCGCTCGGCCGCTGATCCGTAGAACTCTGGTCCGGTCACGGCGGCGAGCATTTTCGATGGATGCGAAAATGCGAGATGTCCGTGTACAGTGAGTTGTCACTTGCACGTTAAGGCCAACTTCAATGATTCTTTTACCATGGCGACGTAACGAAGATTGGATGTTGCCGAGACGGTCCTGTGACGATGAGCAAATTCGAAAGTTATTCAGTGAGCGAAAATCCGTAACAACGAAACTGCAATCCAACCAAGCAGTGACGTGAAAGGATTAAATTTGCCTTTTGCACGGTGCAACAGCGCATATGCCCTTCCCCTGGCGTTGAGTTCGCGAAGCTCGTTGACGTCCCCACGTCCTCTGAGATCGCCATGGCCTCCCCAACAGTTGGCGCGACACGCGCAAATCTTGAAGTCCATGGTATGGTACCCATGCACCTCCGCCACTTCCGTCGCTTTGTCTACGAAGACGTCACACGCACAGTGTGACCAGTTATTGCGGAAAGCCAGTTGGGAGGTTTATCGTGACCAGTAGAAATTGATTTGTAAGCAATCTGCGCATCTATTGAGCCCGTGTTCTTGCACACACCGATGGAAGTGTGCCCACGAAAGGATATAGTGCATTTCTTTTGGATCCGACGGCTTCAATAAATCGCCGGAGTTGGTTTTTAAGGAATGGTAGGTTGTCGAAATTCCCAGAGCCCTCCGCTACTGCGTGCCTCATAATCATGTGGTAGTTTTGGTGGGTAAAGACCTTTTGAAAAGGCAAAAAGTACTTTGGATGTGGGGGGCGCGTTGCATTCACGTACCTCTGAGAGAGCATCATGCCGCGTTTAGGAATTCGATCGGTGCTAATCTGGCAGCGCATTGCATTCTTTCTCAGTGCAAACCATTTTGTGCTCAAAACCGTAATTTTATGTAAAAACAGTGATCATTTTAACTGTAAGACTGTTCAAGCTTATTGTATGCTTGTGAACGGATGCGCTTGTGTTAACCGGGCGCTCCCCCTGCACGATAAACAAGTGATGCTTTAAAGGACGAGACACCCAACCCCAAATGACGACTCGCACACGTCACATGATTCCTTGCTGCGTAATGAAATAAAAAGATGAATTGTCAGTCAGCGAACTTGTCGTCCCATTCATTGTCCTTGGTTGGGTCGCGTTGTTCGTTCACAAAAATAGAATATACATCAGTAAAAAATGATTAAAGACCATTGCATTGCCAATATGTGTCTACATTTATTGAGCTTTGCAATTGACAGCGCACAAAAGTTATCCATAATTACATGTTAGTGAAGATTAGTGCGCTTTAAAACAACTTGAATTATGTGTACAGGCAAGTATACCGCCCAAAGTGAACGTCACATAAGTGAAAACGAAACCTAGTTGATCTTGAGGAGTCCCTGCGTGACATTCCATTGTATGCGCGTCTTATATAGCCTGATAACCTGTGGTTGTGATCTACCATACATAATGAGACTGTTATACTGTCACAGAAAATGTACGCGGGAGCGCGGTGGACATGACGTATGGTAAGGCTAACGACTGGAGTATATGGACATCTGAGAAGGAGAAATGATAGTGCAGCTTCCATTTCAGGTGTTATAAGGTGAATAATGAGAAGGGAAGCAGAGAAGCACGCTTGCCAGGGAAAACCGACTCCACTCGTGCAATGTTACACGTCCGAGGGAGATACGCGATAGCGTTGGCTTGAGAAACAAAGGACCGCGATGAGAAAGAGAACTAATCAGAGTACAACCATGCGGCCGGGGAACTGTGATTTGCTACCTGAGAAGCATGTCTTACACGAGATCAATGTGGCCATGTCTGACATATTAGACTCACACTGCGGAAACGATATTGGTGGTGTCCCGTTTGTCTTTCATTCCCTTTGCTTGTAGGAGTTATCCAGCAACTATCTTTATATTTAAGGGGTTCCTACAGCACCTTTCGAACAGAGGAGTCGTGGAGACTTCTATGAACATGTGAGCCAAATATTATCGCATTGCACGCACAAGGAAATTCGCAGTTTGGTTTCAAACACAGCTGGAGGGCGCTCCCTCTGCTTTCAACAGATGACTTCACTGGACACACGGACGAAGGAACTTGAGAGAGAAATAGCTTCTGGCGGATTTCGTGGTTGTGGAAAGATAATCTCCAATAGTTTCTTTGATTGTCTCGAACTTCACAAATAAAGAAATTGCGCGTGTCTCCCTTAAAGACAAACGAACAAAGTCATGCAACAACATAGTCGGTGCTCCCAGCGACTCATTCGTTCAAAGAGCGAGCGCTTTCCAGGTGCCTGTGGAACAAAAAATCCTTACTTTCTGGTGCCTGCAGTGCAGCAATATTTGTTTCATGTTTTCACAGGAGCCTACACGACTGATTGCCATAATTTACTAATTACGCTCAAGAAGTGTTGCAATCCCCTTTAAGAGTTTTTCACCACTTTTCGCACTCGCAATACTAAAGGCGCTTTTTTTTTGTAGTCTCTTGCGAGCTCACGAAGTACTAGCCACAAGCCACAGCCAATTCTCATTTTGCATACTATTGCGTTATGTAAATTGACAGCCTCGCGAAAGTGTGGGGCACGCTGAAAAATGCGCGGTCGTGCGGCTTAGAGTATCACTTCCTGCAAGCTTACCGTCAAATGGACACGTTCGCTGCTGCAGATGGTTCAGACCTGTTTAGCGTGCAGCTGTTCGGCCGCAGAACCTCGCATCTGGTTTAGAAACGGTTCCTAGCGGCTCGCACAGAACACGTATGCTACGTAAAGCAAGTAAGATCCACCTCACTGCGTTGATGATTCAAATGGCTATCATATTTACAGCAGCGATATAAAAAGCACGATCGGAAACAGCGTTCGAATAATGAAATCGTATCCAGCTTCGTGAGTATTTCGAAGTTAGAATTAGCTGAAAGAAACAAAGAAAAAATAGCAGGAAATATGACAAGAGATCTCTTTAACAGCGTAGCTGTTGAAGCTCAAAGGAACTCCTTTAGGTGCGTAGGAAATGATCATCGTCATGAAGAACGCATGCGCTTCATCTATGAAATGCCCAATGTACGGCATTAGCGTGCGCGACTCTTTCCTCTCTTGCGCTTATGCCCTCAGCCCTCTGCTAGATTAATGCGGGCATGTGGCACATAAGCTGAGTACGTGCCAAGCAGCTCTTAGCATAACCATGCGTACTACAGTACAGTAAGTTGATGAGAAAGGTTAGTAAGGGTGAGGATTTGTTGTTTTGTGGGGTTTAACGTCCCAAAAGCAGCCCTCATTATGAGAGACGCCGTAGTGGAGGTCTCCGGAAATTTAGACCCCCTGGGGATCTTTAACATGCACTGACATCGCACAGCACACGGGCCTCAACCTTTCGCAGTAAGGTTGAGGAGGTGTGACTTGAGGGTAAGGAGGAAAGAAAAGAAGAATATTGAAAGAAAGAAGAATATCTGCATTACAGTTTAGCAGAAGGATGCGATATGGAGGTGACGGTGATGAGGAGGAAAAAGAGTAGGTGAGAGGGTAAACTGTAGCATCGTGAAGTACAGTGTAGTATAGCAGAGGGGGAGGGCAGTGAGGGTGAGGAGGGAAAGGAGGAGAAAGTTAAACAAATGAGGATATAGCTACAGAAATGTGCAAGAGAGGTGAAAGAAGAAGAGGTAGAAAAATATAAAGAAACAAAAGAAAGATAAAAGAGAGAAGAAATTATAGAAATGGTCAATCCGCTTTCACCTGGTGGAGGCGCTTGCTTACAACCAGCGCTTTTTAGTGACATTACACGGGCGTGGCACTGGCTTCAAATTTTTTTACGTCTTACGCACAAAGGGATGGCAAAAAAGTAATAGGACAAGGCAATTAATAGGGCAATGGTCCTATAACACACCCTGAGTACATTTTTCGGCGGTCTTAAAATTGGAGAACGCTAACGAAGGTTCCAATTTTCGAATTGTCGGATTATTTCATGGCACTTGCCTGCATGCTACTACAACTTCCGCATGAAACAATGATAAAGAAAGAATAGAAAAAAGAAGGGCGAGGGGGGGGGGGGGGGTCAGTCTGCAAACAGAGAGACCGGTATGAGAAAACAACAGGCATAGATGTAGAGAAATGAAGAGCAAAGACGGATCAAACCACGAGATCAAAAAAAAAAAAAGCGAAAGTGGGGCCATTCAGAAGCTGCCTGCTAACGCGGAAGAAAGATTGACGTCATACCAAACTACCGGAGACAGCTGCGAGAATGAATCGCGGCGGCAAGTGAGACAGAGATTTCTAAATAGAAGCTATGTAACAGACAACGGCGTTTTGTGGAGAGACATGTACAGCGGACGAATGGGAAGTGCCACGAAATGGATGTGCCTTGATTGGTACCATGTGGCGGGCGTTATTATTAAAGAGCAGCAGAAAAAGATGATAGATAAAATGACCAAGGTAGGAGTGATAAAGAGCGAAGAAGCTGAGTCGACACGATAAAGGTTTATGCATTAATTAGTGACGAGCGTAAAATATAACATAGATGCAAAGGTTCTGATCATGCGTCAATGGACAGACAACGAATTGCTTACGTCGGAGGGGTATGACGGAAAGATGGACTAATTGCTTGCGGGTAACGAGTGATTGCGCTTTTTGACGTTGTACTTTTTTTTTCTGGCTTTTTTTTTTATATCTTTTAGCAGCCCGCTTGACTGCACGTCCGAAAATTGGCAGATCCCACGTGCAGTGGGAATCAAGAAAATGCGAAGCACGCATAAGGAACGTAAAATGGATTTGCATTGCTGTCTCGCTATACCGAGTTTGGTACATATGAAGTTAACGAAACGGACACAAGAGCTCCAAGACTGTGGCATGTAAACCATGCCTCTCATACACGCTTGTCATGATTCTAACGTTATGACTTGTCATTTACGTTCGTCATGCAGTCGTGTTGTGCCATAGCAATTTTGGTATACATCCCTTTAAGGAAATGAGTGGCATATAGATCATGCCGCTAATGACATGCATGTCACGATTTTCATGTTATGACCTGTCACTTATGATCGTCATGCAGTCTTGTTTTGTCAAACCAATTTTCGTATAGGCTCCGTGCAGTCGAGTTTTCCATGTGCGACATCAGCGCCAGAATGCACTGCCTGGCGGAGAAAAGAAGCAGAATTGGGCAGACTGTGACAGGGAAATACGCTAACGCGATGCGCGTCTCCAACTCTACAGCAGCAGCGACCGCTCGTCCCACCTTCTTTCGTTTTATTTCCTTTGAGACGAGCGCTCCAATCCTGCGGCAGACTGTTCCAAAGGGCGTTCGTGTGGTTCGCAGCACACCCGCAAAGCAGCGAAGAAACGCGCGCGTCGCTGTCGCCTCGGTTTCCACCGGGCGCGACTGAGCCGTCCGACGAGAGCTACGTAGCGCCCTCTGGTGAGTAGACGGAGCCCATACATCCCATTAACGAAACGGCAGTATAGCGCCAGGACCGTGGCATGTAAATCATGCCGGTCATGACACGCGTGTCATGATTCTAATGTTATGACCTGTCATTTACGTTCGTCATGCTGTCGTGTTGTGCCATAGCAATTTTGGTATATATCCCATTAACGGAACGCCTGGCATGTAAATCATGCCGCCCATGACATGCATGTTCTGCTTTTCATGTTATGACCTGTCATTTATGTTCGCCATGCAGTCATACTGTGGCATACCAATTTTCGTATACATCCCATTAGCGAAACGGCCAGGAGAGCACCAAGACCGTGGCATGTAAATCATGCCGCTCATGACATGAATATCATGATTTTCATGTTATGACCTGTCATTTACGTTCGTCAGGCAGTCATGTTGGGCCATACCAATTTTCGCATACACCCCATTAGCGAAACGGCCAGGAGACACCAAGACCGTGGCATGTAAATCATGCCGCTCATGACATGAATATCATGATTTTCATGTTATGATCTGTCATTTACGTTCGTCAGGCAGTCATGTTGGGCCATGCCTATTTTCGTATACATCCCATTAGCGAAACGGCCAGGAGAGTACTAAGACCTTGGCATGTAAATCATGCCACTCACGACATGAATGTCATGATTTTCATGTTATGATCTGTCATTTACGTTCGTCAGGCAGTCATGTTGGGCCATACCAATTTTCGCGTACACCCAATTAGCGAAACGGCCAGGAGAGCACTAAGACCTTGGCATGTAAATCATGCCGCTCATGACATGAATGTCATGATTTTCATGTTATGACCTGTCATTTATGTTCGTCATGTAGTCATGATGTGGCATACCAATTTTCGTAAACATCCGATTAGCGAAACGGCCAGGAGAGTACAAAATCGTAGGCGGCTAGATAGATAGATAGATAGATAGATAGATAGATAGATAGATAGATAGATAGATAGATAGATAGATAGATAGATAGATACGCTCAAACTCGCCGAAGTTCGCTAAGAAATGCTTAGCATTTAAAAGAATATAGCTCCCCGATTATTTGTAATCTCAGCATGCCTTTGTTTAACACGCTTGCGGTTATCTACACACACCGTTATTAAAGAAAGTACCTTGTCTTGGCTGTACGTGTGTGCTTACGGGCTTTCTTGTGCTCGTAAGAGGCTGGTACAAACATTAACATGACTGCTCCAATTAGGTATTCCGCTCTGAGCGACTTTCCTATAGCGGTACCGAGGCATACAAGGATACTTTGTAATGAGGGATACATTGCAGAATGAATATTTTTGTACCGATTGCTGCAACTGAGGCGCGGCATTGAGTATTTATATGAGTGCTAGTTCCAACTTAATGTATCTTTCTTTAGAAAATTATCTTCGTCGCGACTTCCTTTGTGTGTTTTATGTTAATACGCACTCGCGTACCACGTCTAGCGTCCAAAATGTAGTAAAATTGTAATAGAAATGTATCATTGCAGAAGATAATGAACATAAAAGTACATACATTACATGCATGCCATTGCCATACGTTTATTGGAAAAAGACGTGTCCTGTGCGTTTTACCGCAACACAGAAAGTCCACTTCAACTGTGATAAATGGTCATATCGGCCAGAAGAAACGGTTATTAGGAGGCCCTCTGTATATAAAAGCACGTTTAGAAGCGCGTTGCATTGGGGTTACCATTGTGCAAAAAATTTCATTACAAAATGCCTTTAAACCAGATTGGTGGGGTTTAAAAACGAACAGTTACATTTAATAACTGTGACCACCACTGCATGCGTTAGGGTCGCAGTAAAAGAAAGTCATACAAAGCTTTTAAGCTTTTCTATTTTCGGTCTTCCGAGATATTTCGATTATAAATGTAGCACCAGCTTCGCGCACTCATTTTGTCAGAACTGGCTTTCTTTCGCTTTTAAGCTTGAAGTAGGCTTAAGTGCTTAAGTAGGGCCTTTATAGAAAGGATTACGTGCTCTTTATTGAGAAGGAAGACAAACGTGAATAAATACATTTTATATAATAATAGAAAAATAAAGCAGCGGCACCGTAAAAGAAACAATCCTGCATAACTATGCCCAGAAGCACTAGAGCTTTGAGACATAGAATAAAGCTTTTCAAGGATCAGGCCGCCGGCCAAACGCTTTTATGTTCGTCTTTGTACACGACCGGCATTACCGTCACAAAAGCACCAAAGAGCGAACTCCGAAGTCATGTTCTCAGTGCGGAGTGTCTAAGTAGCTCTAGTGAGCTTTAGTTATGGATGAGTGCAGCAGTCCCACTACCGTGAATTTAATTTTTCGGGGAGGAGGCAAAGGAAAACTTTATAAGGTTACTGTCGGTGAACGTATGCTACTTTAAAAATCTAACAAGCATTTCCTTGCTCATACTAGATCTCAGCTTCAAAAACATAAAGATAGAAAACGAGAAAACATGCCACTCGAACGTTAAAGGCCTCGGATTTTCACAAGGAAACGCGACGGAAAGTACGCGAACGAGATATTCATATAAGCTGGGTGCTCACACATATGGAAAAATGGGTTTAGGTGGTCTGAGTTCAGCACAGAAAAAAAAAATGAAACAGATTACACGTGGTTCAGTGGCGATGTCCGATAGACGCATATATTTTGGTTCAGTGAGTTAAGTCAGAAATTTTATGGCACAGGACATACATATGGCTGTCTATTGCTCTTAAGAGGTTGAAGGAAGTTTGGGATCAATGGGAATGAGAAGGCAGTCTCGGAGTTTTTAGCTCCAGTTTAACGATACTGATTGTCCTTCACTATCCAGCAGTATATAAGAGTGCACCGGTGTCAATCGAGTAGGACCGCGCGCTGCGCTGTCTATTAAGCTAGTGGTTGATTGAGTCTCTCTGGGTCTCCTTCACCTTATTCGTTACTGGCGCAGATCATCGAAGATGTCTGCGGACGATTAAAAAAGAAGAGGCATTTCATGCACCACATGATAACTCATACATCCATGGGGTTGCGACGACCCTGCTGGGTTTATTTGGATAGATGACGATGCACTTCGGGACCTACCGGCCTTGTCATACCGGCCTTGTCCACTTACTGGTCAGAGTACTACCACGCACGGTTTCACTTGCCCAACGGCGCACTACCGCGCCTGCCGTATTTGGGATACTTCTAGCACTGCAGCGAACGTGATGCACTTGCCGCGATCCTGCATAAGGCTACAGTAAGCGCTTGTGCGCCCTGTGATAACGAGAAGTAATCATCTAGCTCGCTCTTTTAAGTACGTATCTCGAAGTCTCGCTAGACTACGATCGCGCCTTTATGAACCCCCTTAGTGCTATTATATGAGCTGTGTTACGGCTAGTGGCAACCTTCACAATAATAGAAAGAACTGAATTCAGAACGCATTTATCTTACGAATATGCCTTGCGCCCAAGTTGCCTGCGAATGTCTATTTAACCTGTGCTAGAAAGTACATGCAAATTGATCTCAATAAGGTGTCACGCAGGAACGTTACATGTCTGCTTTGCTTTATCAATCAATCAATCAGTGTTTATTCAATGAACTTAATACAAAAGTGGTTACAAAGTATTTGTACCATTAGCCTGTGTGGCTAGTTACTGGTCCAATCTAATACATGAATATTTTTTACATGTCAGGAGCAGAGGAGCACATGATATGATTATGAATCTTTATACAAGTTCAATGATTGAGTAGCTTCAAAGGTATGTTATATATATTGAAACGCACATGACAATAAATACGAAATTGCTGCTAAGTCCTAAGTACCCAAGTAATAAAGAAGAACTAATGGCATACATTGTGTAAAAAAGTACAAAAGACAGGGCACCCGAAAAGAATGGGCAGAATTTTTGCATAAGGCTGCGTTGAAGAATAAATAACAGTCGAACTTGCATCAGAACAAAGAAGAAAAAAAAGAAACAAGAAAGGGAGAGATATGTACCAGGTGAGACATTATGGACGTGATCTTCACTGTGGTCAAGAACACGACTGATTGACAAAATGTATTTTGCAAGTCGAATTGAATTTGCGGGCAAGTTTAACTTCAATTGGAATTGTGTTCCAAATTTTAGCACCAGTGAACTGAATTAACCGTTCGCCATATACATTCCTACAATTGGGAAGGTTAAAGTAGCCATTGCCTGCATGCCTTGTGTTGCGGGTAGGTGCAGAAAACGTACTCACATGTAGTGGAAAGTTGGTGTTAATGATTGAATTTATCAATACCGCGGTTTTATAATTTCGCTGAGACGTGAAAGGCAGTATCCGAGTAGAGGAAAACAGATCCGAGCTTGTGGTAGAAGAAGACGTAATGATTCGTAGGGAACGTTTTTGTAACCGTACGATCTGTTCGATGTACGTTCACTGTGTCACTGTGTCTGTATGCGTATGTAAAGAATTACGACTCCGTTGCCGACGTTTTGTAGTTAAGCCTGTCTTGACGTAAATAATCATCATGTGTTTAGTAAAACCCATTGCTGGAATCTAATGTGCATAGCGGGAAGTAGCGAAAGGAATGCCTCCACTTTCGTGGTTTTCTTTCGAAAACAAATACTAGGACCGGCCGTTTGTGGAATTTTCGCCGTTCTCTTGGACATTGAATCCAAGAAGGATAAACCATACCGAGAGCTCTCTTGGTCGGTGAAATAAATCAGTGAAATAAACCGCTGAGAAGGATAGTGGCTAGGTGCGTGTGCTGTGCCAGAGATCGCCGGTAATTTATAATTCTTGCAGTACTATTTTGTGAAATGAATCTCGAGATGCTAGCCAAGTGAACTCTACAAAGTATAACTATGTTAAATGAATTCATTTGAAAATTATAACACACTCCCAGGTAATATCTTGTAATCTAGGCAATAATACACCGTTGCCTGAGACATTACTGTCCTTACTGAGGCTCACGCTAGTGATGCAAATGAGACAGTGTCGACTAAAGCTGACTCATTGTGCAAGTACAGACGCATATCACGAAATACATAATCAGGTAATTGGTAACATTCGTATTGAACTATTTCCCATCGCCTGTTGCCACAATGCACTAATATTGTCATCATGATATGGTTTTTGTGTTGGCCAAGGTGGGGACATGGTGGTGAGCATAACGTGTCTCAGTGAATGCACCGTTCATTCGTCTTAACGTTGACCGTTCCTGTTTTTGCTAGTGATTTATCCCCACGCCTCCGCAAAATGAAGTGGGTTGCGCAGCACCAGTGACATATTGATTCACCCCGACGGGCGATGTGCGGCTCGTGTTTTCATCTGTGGCATTCGTCACCACGTTGATATTATTATATTAATCATACATTCATCGACTTCTTCGGAGTTCCGACTTCCTGCACTCTGCCCCCGCTGTTATATCGTGTATGGCGAACCTGGCTAATGTCGCAGCATATCGCAGTACACAGCCGTTGCACCAATTTTGGAGCCGTCACCCTTGATCATGAACTTGGTTGTGGCACTAGACTACGTCCTCCGTCCTGGTCACCAACACGTTGTAGCCGTGGCGTCCAGCGATGTAGCCGACGTAGACGCACTGGTTGCCTCTTCTTCACTCTATACTTCACGGAAAATATTTTAGTAAACTTTTTTTCTCGTCCGTTTTTCTTGTGGCTGCGTTATTCTGTCCGCCTACAACACAAACCCAGGCCTCTAACCCAAGTGGACGACTGGGGCAAAGATCGACGACACTCCACTGACCTCTGACGTAGCGATATGCCAGTCTTCTTCAGCAGTGTCAGTCATCGCTTCCGACTTAACAGTCATGCATTACAAAGTCGCCTTCCGCTAGCGCTATTATGAAAGCAGAATGCCTGCTTTGATACTATCAAAGCCGTGCTGCAACACTGTGCTGCAACACTGAGCTGTAAAACTTCCGTTGTCGTATACACCCTATTATCGGATGGTTCTGGTGTTACACCCCGTCGGCGATATCGTGCTTGGCGGTCGAAACGGATGGTCTTTCAGGAACAAGTCGGTTACAAGCTAGCCCGAAAAATTGCACAGCCTTCTACCACTTCCTGGGCTTCTCCTATGGTGCAGGTTAAAAAATGAAGCGTTCCTTTGTAGCACGTACGGGCTGACGCTCGTATGCAGACTAAACCCTAGATTTTTGGGCAGCGGATGGAACGGCAGTTCACAAAGGCGCATTCTATGATGTCGGCCACCACCTCGTTGTATAATTTCATCTTGGAAGTGGGCAAGCATACTTCTGCTACGCACTGCCGTCAGCTTGTCTGAATACAGGGGTGCGGCGCACGCGGTCCGAGGGTGATTTATGACCGCAAATGCCACCGGCCAGAGTCTGCCGCTTTTCATTTCCTCTTCGCCGGCAGCCGACGTGGGCAGAGTGACGGGTCGCCCCGGCGACGCTTCCAATTGAGTTATAAATGCATCAGACATGACGTTAATGACGTGCTTCGTCGGCTGAATGAGCGCAATACTGAAGGGGCAATGTTCCGTTTGCGGGAACGAGTGCTTCGTATGTCGCTTGTGCTCGATACGGTACGGCCACAGCTGCCGGCGCGGCTCTTTCGCTTGGACCCGAGTACGCTCGAGTTCAGACAACTTGGTTCGTTGTACTGAATGAAAAAAATTGTACTTCTGCTTTCTTGTGATCAAGTGGAAATTCAAAGTTAAGGTGGCGCCTGTATGGTTATGTCAGTGAAAGATAAATTTCAGAGGTCAATGGTTGTATTTGTTTAGCCATCACAAAAAAAAAAAAAAGAATTAGTTTGAGAATTTGGTATCCAAGCGTGCTAGAGCCTTCGGCAGAGCAGAGTATTCCGCAGCTGCTAACATGAAGGAGCCCGGTTCGATACAGCCAGCGGTCTTTGCATTTCCATAAAGTTGAAGCGTTAGAGGTGTGCCCACGAAGACAGGTGCACGTTAAAGAATTCCATTTGCCGAAGTTTGAGGAGTCGTTCACTACGTCTTGCCTAACAGTCAGATTGTGGCTCTGACAAGTAATGCCTCAGAAATTATTATTATTATTATTATTATTATTATTATTATTATTATTATTATTATTATTATTATTATTATTATTATTATATCACCTCTAGAGAAGCCATCACAGTGTGTAAGTACTGCAAAGTGCAAGATGAGCGAAGATCCAAGTTTATCGTAGGGTCAAGTTGGAAAGCCGTACAACCGTGTTACAATGTAATTGTCTCACGCTTCTGGAACCAATTGACTTTAAGCGGACGACTAAGAAAATTACGGACGACGGACATAATAAATTCTTTCTTGTTGGCGGTATAAATTCGGCGGCAGGACAGGTTCGCTTTCGCTATGTACTGCAGGAGGCTGAGAACGAGTGGTATATAGAGTTGGGCACGGGGTTGAAATAGAAGGTTATCTTTCTATCTCTGGCTTTCCTTCTTCTTTTTTTTTTGATAAACCAAACCACTGCTCTGTGGTAAACGCTCTATCCATTTATGACCTATCTTTATGAGAGCGCCCGCACCCTAAGTTTTACGAGAAAATGAAACGTTCCTTTGCAGCACGTGCAGGCTACTTTATATTGTAAACTACACCAGTGTTCGTCAAGGCCAAGCGTGGTGAAGTGTGGAGCTGAGCGATGAGGAGGAAAGTAAGAGTGACAGAAACGACTGACAGAAAACACAGCATTATCTAGGTAACGCTGCCACTGTGCTGCGTCCTCCGCGCAGTATTGGGAGTTTCTTTTGATTTTTATTTCCTATACGTATCCTGACAAATACTGCGAATCTTAACACCATGTTACGTTCCGAAGCTCGGGACGTTTCGGTGTAGTCTACGAACGGGAAGTCCTTATCTCTTGCGGCTGTCAACCATATGGTGGTGTAATGGCTATGGTGCCTGAGTGCTGTGACGACAGGCGCCAGTTCGATTCTGGCCGTGGCGGTCGCATTTTCGATCGCTGTGAAAATGGTAAAGGTCAAATTACTCTGCGTTTTGAGCGCACGCCGAGGAACAACAGGTGATTGAAATTTCCGCAGCTTTCCACAACGCCTTGCCTTGTTATCATATCGTGCCTGTCGCGCGTGGATCATGTCATGGTTCTCGCACTGTTTTAGTCTATTAATTATTATTATTTTTCGCGCTACCTGCCCAAATCGAACATTCCTTACGAACACTTATCAGCCAATTCAAATAATAACGGCATTTGTGTAACCCACTCTGCCTTCTCTCATTCGTATATTCGCTAAAATTGCGAGGTCGCTGTTTCGAATGGACGTTCCCAAGGCGCGCTGCCGCGCCAATTTATAAGTTAAATTTGTGCGACGCAGCTCTCTGGGAAATCTGATACATGAGCTGATAACTGCACAGTCGGGTTTTACGCGTAAGCCTATCGAATCGAGGAGGTAATATGCTCGACCATTAAACGCGTTTCTTCACTCTTATGCATGTACAGAACCGCGCATTCGTTTAACTTGGCCGTGCTGTTTAGTCCCGGCAGTGCAACTATAGATTAGAAGGGTTCCACCTGATACCGCCCTCCTATGTTCAAGTAATTTCAGATTAATACAACGCGTTCGTCTTACGTTGAATCGTCCGCAGCTACAAGGAATCTTACAAACCAGACCCATGAGACAGTTGATAAAATTATTGCTGGTAGTTTCCTTTACAGTAGAAATGGTCTGTCAGCTTCTTAACTTGCAAGTGCTAATTTTTCTTGCGTACGACAGCACAAATCTTACCTAACTTGTTTTGGAGCAGGAAAAACAACTTAAACACCACATCTACTTGCGACATTCTTAAGCCTATGCGAAACGGAATGGATATACGGAATAGTTACGACTCTTTACTTGCAATCATTGCTGTCTGATAGGGCGCGAAATCGCCTTCTTTATAGGCTTTCAGCTATAGTAGCTATAGCTGAGCTAGGGTAACCTGCTTCTAATAGGTGTTTGACCTGCGCATCAAAGATAGGGTTCATTTGATGCACACGTGATTTGGCCGTGATGACTTCAGACACGACGTGGCTATTTCATTTTTTGCTACTTTAGAAAGCTTGGAGTGAAAGTTGAACAGCGGCTTAGAAGCTTTAGGGGAGTACTGCGAACAAACGTGGTCATGCTGAAATATCAGAGGGATATCTAGAGATTGTATTAAAGTTCCTCGAGGCAGTTCTTCTATAAAACCTAAACCATCTCCATTAGCCTGAAACTGTTCGGTTAAGAAGGTGACACTGGATTCAACATCATTCTTTCTACAAAAATTCTAGTAATCATTAGCGTAACGAAATACCATAATGGCGAAGCGACTCAAACTCGCTGAAGTAAAGATAACTTATAATAGGGGAACCTTTCAACCTATACAAGCGTTGACTTTAAGCACATGGAAACAATTTTTAGAAAAGCTTCAGTGGAAACTCCGCACCTGTCTATAAAAACCGACTCTTGCCCTTGTTCCTCAATACATATTTTCACGAAATTTAGCAAACAGTCCTGCAGCAAGCAATACAGGTCGTCGACATCCATTGTAAAAGCTGTGCAGTCACCAGGACTCTTTTCTATTAAAAAATGAACTAGAGCCTGCGAACTACGTATGCGATAAGGGTCAGAAAGACTTAGACACGTTAAGCACTGGTGTAGGTGGCTAGCTACACAAACTTGCAAAGATTCTATCTCTGAAACAATTGACCGAAAGCGAATTACTTGCTTATGGGTTTTCGCAGAGAAAAAAAGACGTCCTAGGGTAAGCAGCGAACAGACATTTGTCCTGTAAAGCACCTGCGGACGATACCTCGTAGACCAAACAACGCCCTGTATTAATCTAAGGATAAGTGAACATGACAGGGCGTTATCCGGAGGAACACCTTGTAATGATTAATCGTTGCACTGCCGGGACTATAACCGCACGCCCAAGTTAAAAGAATGCGCGATTTTGTACAGACATTAGAATATGGAAACGCATTTAACAGTGGTAGCCTCGGATATCCATAATAATTGAAGCTCATGTGTGAGTCAGCCGTCGATTAGCTTTAATAGAGAAGAGCTTGAATGTCTTAACAGCTGCCTCGCGCGTTCACCGGCACAGGCACACGTTTTACAGGTGGCGCTACCGTTGCTCAGCATGCGCAGTCAAGTTATGTGTCTTCTTTCTTTTTCGCCTTAATGCAATGCTTCAATTGGTAGTCACCGTTCGTGCTGTGCACTCTTTTTCCCTTGTGTTTCTTGTATGTACGCCTTTTCTTTGATAATCGATAAGAGGAATATAACCATCGATAAGAGCAAACATTTGAGCTAATTAATAAGCACAAACGATGGAAAGTAAGCATCGCAGTGTTAAACGCCAACAGAACAAAACGAGAGAAAACACTACCACAGTGTACTTCACTGCTGCACTTAAGACAGCGCTCTTTGTACTACGAAGAAGAAACACGCTGCTGCTTCTGCCTGCTTCATGTCTGAGCGAAGCTTGAGTGAATGCATGCCCGTTTCTTAAGCACTTGCAAGTCACGAGATATGGGCTCCCACATGACACCGTAAAAGCCTTTCTTATTTCCTAATGTGTAAATTTTTACTATTGCGCAATAGACGGACCCTTATTTGCAAGTCCCTGTAAGTGCGGAACTTCCTTTTATTGCTGTTTATATTTAGACAAGTTTGCAATCGTGAATATTATTGATTACAGAAGCACCGCTGCCATTGTGCCTCTATGTTTTGCTCTAGTAAATGCACGATAAGCTTCCTTAAATCAAGCAAACAATTTATCTGCCGTTTTCTGTAGAAGCGATGGGAAAGGAGTCAGCAAGAGAAAGTTTCGTAGATTAAGCTCAAGAATAACCATTCATTCTGCTGGGGCAACGCTACATCGATCGCGTGCGGGTGCAGCGGGTGCGCCGGCGTAGCAGGCAGAACAAGTAGAATTTGTAACATCCGCTTTATTTATGGTGGGTCAACAAGGCAGCGGTCTAGCGTTAGGGCTCCGAGCCTCGCTTGAGGCTCGACGTCGGATTAGAGTTGTGTAGCTGCGGGAGCAGAAAAATGAGTGTTTCTCAGTTATCGGCATTTTTTTTTCAACTGCGTCCCGCCTGCTCCGTGTTGGAGTATGAACAAAACACGTGGGTCTTATTTGCATCGTTTTACAGCGATCATCGTGCTCCGCTATTATTTGTCAATGAATCTCGCCAAATCCCGTCGCATAAAACCGGCCTATGCTGCGTTGTCGGTTTGAAAGCCTGAAATAATAGACAATAGTTAAATGGACACTGAATTGAAACAACGAATCAGTTTAGGCCGATAGTTTTTCATTTGAGAACTCTATTGTTCATTTTTCCACTATAGGTCTAGCATTAGAAGAGAAAACGAAGGTTAAAATTTCATTTCTGAATTTCGCTCCAGAAAGTAGTCGCTCGAACGTACGCGTGACGTCACGGATTCCAAAGTATATCGTATTTTGGCCACATTGGCTCAATGAAATTTGATAACTCTTGTTACGCTAAGTATCTGGGCCCTCTACAACACCAGTTTATCCATCTTTAGCGGAAAATAGCTTTGTGTGCCATAGCAGGCGCCTTAAAAGCTGATTTCACAGCGAATTGCTGCGGGAACGTGAAGGAGGCGTGGCCACCTGTATTTTCTCTTCGTGCGTTTTCTCGCTAACTAAGCGTTCACTCGTTGCAAGAGTGGTGCTGTTGGTATTGTGAAAGGGTAATGTAGTTATACGCGACCAATCTTTTTGCTCTATAGTGTCCCTTTAAAGCACATAAACGTGGCCCTTGGTTACTGAATTTCGGTAAGTGCGAAATGCAAGAAAGTTTCCTCAGTCACTTTTTTTTTAGCACATTGCCGAACACCAAGGAGACAAATGCAGCCAGCAGTGAGTCCCCGAGTGCGTATATATGATTATCTTAAGCAAGGTCAGTAGAAACTGAGCGTGATGAATGCTCACAAGCAAAATCAGCATATTGGCTGAGGCATAATCTCCATCTTCAAGAGCGAATGCTATGGTGTCATTGGGCCCCATTCGCATCGCCTCTACGTGACTGAACTGTTTCCTCGTAAATTCAACTTACAGTCCGAGCTATCATAAGTGCAGGTGTCAATTAAGTCGTAGTTGCGAATTTTCTGATAAATTTACTTTCAGAAACCGAATTTTATTCAATGACGCAGCTCTTCTATTGTGGCGGGCTTCCGTGATCGCGTGCTTCAGGGAAAACAGTGGTAGCTCAAGATGATTATTTCCGCCGTGAAGGCGGAGGCCGACACCAACGTCGAAATCGAATTTTCTGTGTTTGGCTGGCAGAGTGACGCAATATCCTGACAGTGCTACATAATGGAATATTTTACGAAAACTGCAGCTTCGGAGCCGATGTGCATTCGCTTTGTGCTCCTGAGCTACGGGAATGCTGCCGAGAGCCGCACCGGCGTCGAGTTGCAGCATTAATTCCTTGCAGGCGCAGCGGCATGCAGTTCCTCCATGTGGACATGCGTGGGACAGTTCGTTTTCTCCGGCGCGACCAGCGTTTTGCAGTGAAGCTTCTCGGCCGGCGTGCTGACGATACGCGATTGCTTTGTTGGCCAAATCACGTGAAGAAGACGTAGCTATAGGCTGAAGAGGCACTGTCGCCGATCCTGCACGAACTGGGCGACAAGAACATTGCGTCGTTTCTTGAGCAATGTGTAGAGAAGCCGCTGCGACGGTAAGGCATCTTAAGGACGCTAACATGTCGCCAGCTTGCCCCGCCGCGGTGGTCTAGTGACTATGGTACTCGGCTGATGTGAGGGTAGCGAGATCGAATCCCGGGTGCGGCGGCTGCATTTCGATGGAGGAGAAAATTCGAGGCCCGGGAACTGTGCGATGTCAGTGCACGTTAAAGAACCCAGGTCGTCGAAATTTCTAGAGTCCTCCACTCTGGCGTCTCTCATAATATATATATATATATATATATATATATATATATATATATATATATATATATAGAGAGAGAGAGAGAGAGAGAGAGAGAGATGAGTAGTAGGCCCTCGGAATTGGCGACGAAAGTGCGGAAAGCGTTTATTCAACGTTCCAGCCGGAGACCGGCCTTCATCATTCCTGATGAAGGCCGGTCTCCGGCTGAAACGTTGAATAAACGTTTTCCGCATTTTTGTCGCCAATTCCGAGGGCCTACTACTCATCTCTCTGTCTTCACGCCTCCGGCCTCCTGTGCACCACCATGATTGCTATATATATATATATATAAAGATGCACTTTTTCCGGAAAGCAGCTGTTTTTTTTTTCTGAAGTGTCGGCCGGGGACCGGCCTTTTCAAGAGGAGGCCGGTCCTCGGCCGGGACGCCCAAAAAATAAAATAGCTGTTTGTCGATGACGTGCATCTTTTTTAATTATAATATACAGCAACCGACCACGTTACTATTGAAGTACCGTGTATATATATATATATATATATATATATATATATATATATATATATATATATATATATATATATATATATATATATAAAGGCAGGACGATCGACTCACGGTGAAAAAATAACTTTATTTGACGTTTCTACCAGGGTCTGGCCTTCTGAGGAAGACCAGACCCTGGTAGAATTCTCAAATAAAGTTATTTTTTCACCGTGAGTCGATCGTCCTGCCTGTATAATTCACCAGATCCATACGAAGTTCAATTTTGGCATATATATATATATATATATATATATATATATATATATATATATATATATATATATATAGCCATTGTTAAAAAACATCATAACATTCTCACTCAAAGTGATCGCCTCAAACGCATGTTCGTGGAACCGCCTCGTGTCGTGTATAGACGAAACACAAATTTACGCGACATCTTAACCAAGTCAACTTTAAACCCACGTCGTGGCAGTGGATGCAGGCCGTGTAATAAGCCACGTTGCCACGTCTGCCCTTATATTAGAACTACACAAAAAGCAACAAGCACGGCGTCCAACATTTTTATACAAATTAAAGGAAACTTCACTTATGACACGGCTAATGTCGTTTACCTGCTTGAGTGCACTAAATGTAATAAACAATACATATGAGGAAGCCATTTCAAGCAATAGACTTGCACAAGCGACTGTAACAACGATGTGTGATGTCACGTACCATGCAGGAGCCACTGACTCTGACAATGTGCTATACGGGCACCCTCTCTCTCTCTCTCTCTCTCTCTCTCTCTCTTTTCTCTCAACTTTCAATTGCCCCCATCCACTTCTCCTCGTGCAGGGTAGCATACCGGTTGTCCTACACTGGCTAACCTCCCTGCCTTTGCCTCTCTAGTATTTCCTTCCTTTCCTTCCATGTCAAGCAACTACAATGCCTTCTTTATCACACTTACCTTTTTTTGAACTTTTTATTATTTCATTGTTATGTCCGTTATTTTATTTCCATTTATCTTCTTCTTTTCTTGTTCATTGGCTGGAGAAATTAGCGAGCAAACTGCAGAAATTGGCTTCGGAAATTAGCGTGCTTTCCTTAAACGAACCACAACCACGATCCTCATCTGCTATACGTGTGCCCAGATTAAGCATCGTGTATAAAAGTTCAAATACTAGATGTAACTGTGTTCAAATTTAAAATAAATATTTTTAACCTTATAAGTGACGTGCTAATGTTTTCAAGTACGTAGTGGTACGCACGTCTTCTAAATATAAGGAGCTGTTGCACGCTTCTGTAGGCGCAGGGTGAGTGCTCCAGTGCATTTTTGAGAACCATATGGGTCAAGCAGGTGCGTGGGGCCGTTGCAGAAGCAAAATATCGCCCAGCGTTTGGTGGTTGGTTTTGCGTAAAACGTTATGTTAAATCAAATAGCCTTGTCGTCAAACCGAGCCGGAAACTTCTTCGGGGCCTTTGATCCGAGCTGCATTTTTCAGCATCCTCTGCGGGTGCATCTGCCTGTCGTCCAGTCGGCGTGTGCTAGGCACAATAACTGTGCGCTTGCCCTGGCGCGTTTGGTCGACGTTGAATTGATCAGATAGGGCAGTTGAAATGCCGTAGAACAAGATATACGAACCGCCTTGTCACAAGGAATGTATGTTAGCCGTTTAAAGCGGGCCCACGATTACAGTTGCTTCTGGATCTGATACGAAAAGCAAGGGAAAAAAAGCAGCAAAACCGCCTCGATAAGGTCCGCGAGACGCGACGGAAATATTTCTAAAGTTAAGTAAAACACCGAAACAGATTGCGTGGCACCTCATCATTGCCAAGGGAGCTAGTAAATGCGGCATTCCGGTACTCTCTAGCAGTAAAGCATGCAGTGCAACCGCTGCCTTCGGCGCGTAAGGAAGTATAGTAGGTTCACTCGCGTCAATGGAGCTACCAAACTAGAAATAAACAAATCTAACAGAATCTTTGAAGCGTTCTGGTGGAATTGTTTCGAGGACATTATAGACAAATCCATATACTACCCATCATTCCCATGGCAGCGGAACTATCGCAGCGCCAGGATTCCGTTTACTAGTATTTTGTAGGAAACTCTGTGCTTCGCCTGTACAGGAATGCAACCGCTGCGGCCGTGATTCGTTCACGTAACCTTCGGATCAGCAGCCGAGTGTCACGGCACCTAGACCACCGTAGAAGAATTGATAGTTCTGCTAGTTGGTGCACGATTGACCATCTTGAAATCGAGATTGAGCGCGACTGATTGGTGACGATTGAGGAGTGCTTGAGCGCTGGTGTGTGTCCTTTCTTGTTCTTTTGTCATACTTGCTATGGCGCTGTTTTTCAAGTCGATAGTCCACCTTATCGGCGCTGTGTATCTATAATAAATAAGCCTTAGCATATCCTATTTAGTACACTTCTTCTATTATCTTTATGTTTTAATTTCGTCAGGCCAATAGAAGATACCACCCGAGAAACAATTTTCATTAGCTATCCTGACTGGTTATATGTTTCTTAGGGTACAAGACTTATGCTCTGATTTATTATCTGTCATGTGCAACTCCTGATATGTCCTCCTTCGTAGAGTTCATACGCTTTTATGGTTTAGTTCATTAACGCGAACGGGGAATGCTCCGCAAGACACAAGAGCGTCACTAGGTACTCGTGCCACTTTTGTGCGTTCCCAATACTTCTAATGAAACACAGAGAAAGCGGCAACGAAAATTCGTGTTATAAGGAGAATGCAGGCTTGAAGTTCATTCATTCATTCAGCGAAGCGTGCGCATTGCTATCACGGGGTGTGCTTCATTCAACAGGGATGAGCATGACAGAATTGACAAAAACAGTAATAATAATAAAAAAAAACTGGAGAGTGCGCTTGCTCATTTGCTATCGGCTTAAATGATTGGTATTTTTATTTTTAGTATCTTGGGATTGATGGCTCACTGGTACTTTCAAGTTTTCCGGGTAATTAGTTTCCGCTCCAAACGGTCACTGATGAAAAACAATTTTATTTGCCTTTCGTGGTTCAGGGTCACTTTTTCTGAACTTCATTTCTTAGGTCCATCGTTCTGATTTCTCTGCATCGTTACACCCGACGTCCTTCCTTCGACCTTCATTCCGCCGCTTTAAACGAAGGTTAACTGCGAAAGTGCTAATTACTTTCCAGAAAGGGTCAGACCATTTTGCAGTCATGCTTTTCTCCTTACTGCGGTCGTTGTATATAGCCTGGAAACACGTAACGACTCCCATTTAGATGTAAATCTGAACAGCACAGTCGAAGCTAAAAGGATTGTCTCAGCGATGTATGCGCAAGCTGACCAACTCTACTGCTTTTTCATAGTGTGAGAGTCTTGTGAACTACGTACAAATGGCTCCTTCTGGAGATTCCCTTCACTTTGTAACTACAGAATGTCATTTTATATACGTTTGCGATGTTATAATTTCGCTTCTTACTTTAATGAACCGATTGTTAGTCTAGTTCTGATAGAACGGAGGCAGGGATTTCCACACTTCGGACATGATAGTCTAAGAACAAAGTTCGTGGGATATTTGAAATAATTGGAGCGACAAATTAGATACCTTACGCACGAGAAAGACGGAAGTAGTCACTAATGTATAAAAAGTTACAAGCTGGGGAATTTAACCTCTGCTATTCTCACAGCTTCGGTTCGTTTTTTTTTAACTGTAAAATTTAACGAGACATAAAGAAGAATTCAACAGATACGTAAAATATACAGCAACCCGTAGCTCTTTGGACGGGCAAAAAATTTTACGGAGGTCATAAAAATGGTATTAACAAGCATAATGTCGTAATTCTAGGAGAATTATTGACATTTCGTCTTCTAACGTTGTCCGCCGCGGTGTTTATCATGCGTGGCTGTTGACCCGACAGACGTGTGTGCGATCCCGTTGAATCATTGCTCCGTGAGCTATTCCTTTAGAAACATGCGTGTTCTTGATGCCTTTCTACAAGTTACCGCGACATCTGCAGTCAGAAGTGAACTACTCGGAGAGACACGGGGGATATTAATCCCAGCTTCAATTCTGCGAGATCCGCCCAATGATATTCTCTCCACTGTTGCAGGTTCCTCGAGTTGTATCAGCGCGGTACATAATAAATCAAATCAGAGCAGGGAACCCTTTTCGTATTCTAAGAAAAAAAAATGCGATTTTCTGTAGAAAAGACGAGCACTGGACTGGTCTGTTCAGAAAGTTTGTTAGCTAATGGTGGTGTTGACACAACTTTGACGTCAGGCAGTATACACTTGTTGGCTACTGGTGGTGTTGGCTAGAGAAGAGACACGAGTAGCGGCGTAATAATCGACGTTAAGAATTAAAATTGGACATGGCCAGACCGCGTGATGAGAACGGTAGATAAGCGCTGGACAGTTAAGTTGACAGAAAGGATGAAAAGAGAGGGTAAGCGCAGCCGTGGACGACAGAGAATAAGGTGGTGTGAAGACATTAAGAAGCTTGCGGGCATCAAGTGGAATCAGCTCGCGCAGGACAGGAAAGGATGGAGAGCATTGGGAGAGGCCTTCGTCCTGCATATTATAGGCTGCTGCTGCTTTTGCTGATGACGATGATAATGATGATGTAAATGCAATTGGGACATAATGGAATAGCCGCACGATTCTCCTCTCCAGAATAATCTTGACCACGCAAAATTGAAGACAATAGGGTCTTATTTTACCTGACCCCTATAGGAAAGCGACCGCTTTGGCAGGGACTCGAACTCAATTCCTCGAGCCTAGCAGTGTGACAATTTCGCCAAATTTTGAAGTTGTCGGAGACCACCGATATCGGGCACTTTGGGTAGATCGCTTGCCGTTCACGTTTTGACAGTCTTGCTACGGGTCCTTTCCCACCTGACGTTCCGAACAGATACCACTTTCAGCGAAACAGTCAGTACAGCGCAGTGCAGCTTTTTCTTTTTTCGGGAATCGCGACAAAGGAGACGACTGTGCTTGTCCGAAGGTGCGTGGCTGAAAGTGTCCTGCCATCGATGGCATAAAAGTTGTGCAGAGACACGAGAAAGAGAAGGCACCATCGCTGTGAGGAGACCTAGCGTCAGCGATTTAGTAATAGGCCTTAATTAGCCGGAGTCGTGAAAGCCGAAGAAAGCCAGCCTTTCAATGGTTGTCATTAGCGCTATCGGCAGGCACGTCGCCTTTGTATTTTTTACACGGGTGAAACTACTTCAGCCTCTGCTTTTAGTTCGCCAAATTCTCTTTCTGGTTGTTATTTTTTTTTCGGAGGGAAATACATTCTGTTTGTGCACGGAAGAAAGACACAAAGAGGGCTGACACAGCGATACCACACAGAAATCAACAGTACAGCCGGCCTTCTTTTTCAAAGTTTGGTCGGTCGCTCTGTCAAGGCACTTTGCGGGTCATGGGATGACTTGTTTCGCTTATAAATGCACACTACGTCTTTGCAATGTATTCACATGAACTATACTCTTTGTTAGCTCTTTATTAAGCTGTCTTTTATCCTTGCTTTAATGGTTGCGTGGCGACTAGGCGTGCCAGCAGATGGCAAGGAGTAAGAGCAAAAAACGTAACGTTGCTGCTTCGCCAATATGTTCGTACAGCATTTGCGCAGCACGTTTTGTAGCGAGAGCTACATTGTCCGCATTATCGCCGTTTCGTTGGGTCCGGTGGCTACACCGCAAGCTCAGCCGTTGACTCAGAACAGCCGCAGCTGGGAGCGCCGCTCGCCGCGCCATCTGGCATGACATTAGAGGAGAAGCCGGTGATACCGCGTTGCAACAACAGAGCATGAGCCGGAGTTGCATCGTACATATAGAAGGGGTGGCTCGGTGGGATTCCTCGGCTGATATGAAAAGTGAGTCGGAGAGATTGAAACTTCCACCTGGATCAGGCAAGTGACGCTAACTTGCAGACTACACAATGGGGAACCACGATCGACCTGGTCTACCAGAGACCAACCTTGCCCTCAAAGTACTGTGTCGGAGACATTGAGACGGATGCTTGCTACTTCACCGACCATCAGACTCTCTTTGTGGCAATTGAGAGACAAGAAGATTAAGACTTTCAAAATAAATGCGTTACATTTTAAATAAAAATGTTTATTCCTTTTTGTAACCATAACTTAACGAAGGTAACAACCAAATCTAAACACTTAGACATACGAATATAAATGATAGATATAACGGTGCAGACAACCAAGCTAAACAATAGGATTAACCTTACATCTCGCTAGATAGATAGATAGATAGATAGATAGATAGATAGATAGATAGATAGATAGATAGATGATAGATAGATAGATAGATAGATAGATAGATAGATAGATAGATAGATAGATAGATAGATTCGCCAAGACATGCTTCGCATTTAATAGGACATGCATTTTTCCTCGATTCCGCATGATTTAAAATACGAGACGCGCGACCTGTCTTGCAGATATGAGGTTATTGTAAGGATTAAGCAAACGGAGGGGCTTGTAGCATGTCGTGGCATTTGTCCCGACGAGATTTGTAAAGCATTTATGCGGCCAATAAAGTAATGAAGTTTTTAGGTGTTTAATTCGCCGCTACAGCAGTCGATGTATCACCTATCAGGCGTGCGGAGGTTTGTGTGTTCTATGACAATTCGTGCTTTCGTACCCATCATTTTACATGTATGGGTGTAGGCGTCTACCAGCGGGGGCCGCGGTCACCGTGATGATGATGATGACAATCCTGTAGACCTACGGCACTTACCCACCAGGGTGGATCGGCCAAGAGTTATTTGATAATTCTTCGATGCTTGTGCCCACTGCCTTGAGTACGTGCATGATCTTCGGGGTTATGAACCAATATCGTCATAGTTGTTGTCATGTGGGCTGTACGCATCTTTTGCAGGCGAAGGCGCAATAGACAGATACACTTAGTGCGGAGGTAGCTTGTAGGCGATGGGGAGCAAATGGCTCCCCTTATTGACACTAGCCTGTTATCGTGTACCATGGAAGCAAACGCATTGCGCCTTTGATGTAACGTTCTAGTGAGGAGGTTATATGGTGCACTAGATGTCGCGAATGTGCATTAATAAGAATATATGCTCTGACATGTTATGCTTAATTTATGCCGTATTTCATGATTCATGCATTCCCGTTTGCACTAGAAACGCAGTCTTTCGGCACATCCTCCTTTTCCGGTTTTGTTCTGCTCATTTGATCACATTGTCCTTCTCCGCAGTTAGAGTAGCTAAGTAGTTCATCTACAGCCGAAACGATCGGCGAGATGTAGGAATCCACGGAAGCATCGGAACGTTCCACGGGAAATACGAGAGGGTGTGTGGGTTAAGAAATTGCCCGTCATTCTCTGGGGCGCGCCTGAATTTCGCTATCCGAGGAGAAATTCCAATGCACCTTTGTAGTCGTTAGTCCGGTTCCAAGGCACATTCACGTCCTTCCGAAAGACTTGGAATGCGGAAGGGTAAAACATCGCCTCGTTTCCACCGCTGACAGGATTACGAATTACCATGGGTAAATGCATAGTCCTAGCGGCAGTGCGGCTAACGTAGGGTATAAATCAGGGTTAAAGAAACGACAGAATAATGTTTCAGCGCCTGCGTCTGGCATTCGGTTTTGGGACAGAATGTCAGGTCTGTTTGTAGCTACCGCCAAAATTCTGTCCTCGTTATCGCAAGTGCTGGCTCTTCTTGTAGAAGAGGAACGCTCAGTAAGGCACGAAGAGTCGCACTTTCTCCTCTTGTGTAATGTGAATGCAGATTAATCCCCCGCATAGTGATTTCTCAATAGACTAGATGTTTCTCTTTTTTTCGTGGCAGAAATCACGCAGTGGCCAGAGTAGCAGTCATAATTTCATAGTTGAAACCAACGCGATAGGAAGAAAAATAGACTGCGCAGCTCCAGTGTGTTATGCCCCTTTGGAGAGAGAGAGAGAGAGAGATGATGGGCGGAAGGCAAGGAGGTTGACCGGAGGGAAAAATATTCGGTTTGCTACCCTGCACTGGGGAAGGGGTGAACGAGAGAGAAAAGGATGGAAGAAAAGAATAAAGGGAGAAAGAGAGAGGTCAAATCGCGCGCACACACAAACACGGCGGTGTCAGAGACGGTCAACGAGGGCCATTGCGCAGAAAAACATGAGCACACCCTTCGCGGCTTCCTGCTGCGAGACTCTATCGTTCCGGCATTCCAATACGGTTTGCTCAGACAGCGTTCGATCATCACGGCGTGACAATTCTGCGGCGGGAGACTGTCGCTAGAAGCAGTAGCTAGGGCAATCGCAGAGGACGTGCACAATTGTTTCCTCGCTGCCGCAGTCAACACAGGCAGCACTGTCTTCCAGTCCAATGCAATAGCCAAAAATGCTTGTAAATGACGTTCCTAGCCACAGGCGGCAAAGCAGGGTCGTTTCAGAGCGGGTTCCTTAGGAGAGAAAAGAAAAGTGCGTCTGAAAAATAGGAGCTTCTCCTACAGCACGCGTACCAGCCGCGTTAGCGTAGAAGTAGTTGCGACATCAAAAATTCCACGATGTGGGCTCGATTTCCAGCCGCCGCCGCGACAATTTGGTGGGCTCAAATGTGTTAAGGTTTTAAGTAAAGATCGCGAAAAAACGATTTAGGGCGGGGAATGTTGCAGGAGCCAACGTTTCGACAAGTGGACTTCTCTTCGTCAGGACGGCGACTGACCTAGTGTATAAATCAGTGGTAAAGAAATGGCACAATAATGTTTCAGCGCCTGCGTTTGGCATTCGAGTCGCCGTCCTGACGAAAACAAGTACAATTGTCGAAACGTTGGCTCCTACGATATTCCCTGTTCTAAATTGTTTATAGCGATCTGTTCATCGATTCAAGCCTCCATCTTCCCCTGAGCTTCTCTTCCAATAAGGTTTTAAGTAGACGTTCGGGAATGCTAGGCGGTCAACACTAGTCCGGCGTTACGATACGCAGCATGATCGTTGCAACCTGGGCGCTGTCAAGCTGGTCCCACGCAGCTTCTAGATGAGAGGTTGAGTTAGGATATTTTTTTTTTGTGGTCAGTAAAAGCAATTTAACCACAAATATTATTTTGTACATGTAATAGACAAAGTCTCATTATTCGAGTCGCCGTCTTTTGAATGTTGTCTTTTTTGCATGTTGCATAGTATATATGTAGAGGGCAGGGTTTACTTAAGCTAGCAATTGCAAAATAGTTTTATAACTTTCAGGACGCTCATGACCGATTAATCATCGCCATCATCATATGCTTCCCTGCGCTAACTGCAGGGCAAAACCCTCTCTCATAGATATACCATTATTCTGGTGCTATTCAAACTGCGACCACTTCATCCCCGCAAACTTCTTGTTCTCTTCTGCCGACCAAACACTCTGCCGCACCGTTTGCGCCGGCCTTCTCTAGGAATCCCCTCCGTTGCCCTTAATCACCAACGGTTATCTTACTTTCTCATTATATGCCCCGCCCACACCAATTTCTTCCTCGCGATTTCTGCGACGATGTCATTAATACACGTTTGTCCCCTGACTCAGTCCGCCCTCCTTGTCCCTTAACGTTACGGGACCAAATGAGGAAGGAATATCCGTAGTGGAGGAGCGTCCTTTTTCTAGCCATATTGAGGTGTGCTAGCCTGAGAACTCACGTGTTCGGAATGAACGCAAAATGCTAAGTGGGCATCAGCAAGTGTAGTAGATGCAGCGCGTGAAATCAGACTCAAGTGATAAATACACTGCTAGGATTCATTTTATCTCTTCATTCGCTGCCTTTGTTACAGCTCAAAGGCTATTAGCCCTTCGAAGGTTCGAGTGGCAGCGCTCGCCCTAACGTTTTTTTCTGCGCGCATACGTAGCGCTTGTGTAGAGTGATTGCGAGGAGTCGCATACTTCCGACGCATATCGCTCACTACAGGTAGAGGGTTCGAAGGGCCAATGTGATGGCAGCAAGCTTGAAAAAGGAAGGCTGAGAGCGAAGATTTTCAGGACGACTGTCCTACATTTTTGAAGCACGAATGACAAGCTCCCAAATTACGGTCGCGTTACTTACTCTGTTTTGTGATCCCTAGCGCACCGCAGCCCAATGCAATCTTTTCCAACTAATCTCGGAAAGGAAATTCCGCTTCGTAAAGTTCTGTGCTATAGTGGAATAGTGCTTGGAGCTAGTACACTTAGAACGTAATTATTTTAAAGCGAGACAGTGCAGCTTGTACAGGAAGAAAAAATATGCGCTGTACCACTGTAATACACGTTGTGGGGATAGAGTTTAAAATAGTTAAAAGTTGAGCTAGTTGGTGTTCAGACTTCATGTTCATCGTAGTTTAGCGCAAAGGAAACACACACAGTAGAGAAGGACCACAAACAACAAAGGCGCTACTAACAACTGATTTATTGAAGGTGGAAAAGACAGCTTTTATACATCCAGAGATCTGCGCAGGCGTACCACAACAGGAAATTTGAATATCGGCAAACAGAAGGTTATCGCACCAGGCGCGATAGGAATTTGATTTCAGCATTGTATAATAAAACAGATGTGTCACTAACACATTTTTCACCTGCTTTTCTGATAAAGTAAGCCTCCAAGGTTTCACGGGCTGTTTTATGCTTACTTCTTCTGCCCAGTACTCTCGCGCCACGGAAACGTGGTTCACAACCAGTGCAGGCAATACAATGAACGACAAGATTCGTCCTCTCTTTGTTGGATGAGGGGCATGATTCGTCCTCTCCTTGTTCCCTGAGGGGCATGATTTATATGCCATGGTATTCGTGCTCTCCTGGCCGTTTCATTAATGAGATGGATACGAAAATTGGTATGCCGCAAGATGGCTGCATGACGAACATAAATAACAGGTTGTAACATGAAAATCATGACATGCATATCATGAGCGGCATGATTTACATGCCACGGTCTTGGTGCTCTCGTGGCCGTCTCGTTTATGGGATATATGCGAAAATTGGTACTGCACAACATGACTGCATGACGAACATAGATGACAGGTCGTAACATGAAAATAATGAGATGCATGTCATTAGCGGCATGATTTCCATGCCACAGTCTTGGTGCTATTGTGGCCGTTTCGTTAACTTCCTATATACGAAAATCGCTATAGCGAGACAACAATGCAGATCCATTTTACGTTCCTGATGCGTGCTTCGCATTTCCTTGATTCCCACTGCACATGGGATCTGCCATTTCTTTTAGTCTTTATAGGGCTCGTAATAAAATTTATACAAGACATATTTAACATCAGCATATGTGATCTGTCGGTGTCTGGGGTCGCGTAGGTTAAAGCTTTATTTGAGTAATTATCATTGCTTCATTTAGAGTAGTATAATGACTTCCAATTAGCGTATTTCTCCTGGCTCAATCTATGTAAAACTCAGATTATGTCATCTTCAAAAGCGTGTTGGATTGCCGGTGCGAGTGTTCGGATACGAAACGATAGAGGCTGCTCTTCATTTACATAGTCATAGGGATAATTTGGGGAAAGCGGATTCCGAAATTCATGATGCGGACAAACAAACAAAGAAACAAGGTATAGAGGCTGGACTAGACGCTTCGTGCTTCCTCTTTCTTTGTCGACATCGCCTTGCGCCTCTTTATGCTCTTGGTAGTCATCACACACCCGATACTTTTGTCAGAACTATCTGTGTTCCCCAAAGTATCACATAATCTGCCACTAGTAAAAATGAAACAGGAAAGAAATATATACGTAAGCTTGTGCTAAGAAAGGAATTAAGATATTGACGCACGGTCAGCAGAGCATGGGCAAGAACAAAGCTTCACTGCACTCCTACGACTATTCAAAAGAATACATCTGATATCAAAATGGGAAACAATACGGCTTTCTTTGTGCCAGGGAAAATCCAATACCATGTCTCCGCGCGTTGACGTACTGTGTAGGAGCAAGACAATCAAACAGCCTCTTTGAGAGCACACGCAAACGTGACTTGTCTCCTATTGGTGCACCGGAGCTACTCAAAACGAAAAATAGTGGCACGCATCCACGCCTCAATTTCAGTACGCCTAAGAGCGGGTAATTTCAGTGATCCACTATGGGACTTGCTCCTAGGAAAGAAACTGCACATGATCTTAGGAACCGAAACACTGGAGCGATACATGTTTGCGAAGCTACTCTGGTTTGTTTGTCTTACAGAAGCAGAAGGAAGAATTCGTTTTAGGCTCTGTTTGTTCTGCCTCTGATCTCCGTTCCTTCGCCTGCCTCTTCATGTCGTACTCTTGCTGTTCAACTAGGCACACATTGCAATAGCATCGACAGTGAGAAAATTTGTTCCGGGCGCATGTGATCTTCTTGTTTGCTCCTTTTCGCTATATTACAGTTGATGACAGTACCGTGAAAACTCGTCTTTGTAGAAGACAACGTATGCATGGAGAACCTCCGTTCCGCTGGGCGCACCTTTAGGATGCGTACTGAAATTTTGAATTCAATTCTCATTTAGTGCTCCGTTAAAATTCTGTGGAATTCTCCTTTTTATAGCAGATGACAATAGTGGCAATTTATTGTCAATGCTTAAGTTATTGGAACGTGAACAACGAGATTCCGAATGTAATTTGCTTCTAACAGATGTGGCATATTTGGAGCATCCACAGCAAGAGCTATTAGAAATAGATGTCCTGCCACTACAAAAAACAAACGCTTTGAGGGAAGTTCAGGGTTACTTTATTTTCAAATAACACATGTGAGGCGCGAGGACACACAGGCCACGAACTTTTGTGTATCGGCTTGCCGCAAGAAGGGGCTGTTCTCGAGACACAAGTTGTGCTTTGTTAAGCAGATATAGGCGAGCGATTCTGGTGTTGTTGCCATTGGCGAAGAAGCTGGTGAATGTTTGAAAGAAAATAGCTTGCGTAACCGAAGTGGTTTGCAAATCATGCCGAGACAAAGAAGACTAACGTTCGCGATAGAATGAGCCCATAAGAGGACAGCAGATAGGTGGACGAGTGAATTCGGGTTTCGTAATGCTGTTAAACGCAGTGCTAGGTAATGAACACGCAAACAAGAATACATACCGCATACCCTGTCTTCTTCTTGCATGCATGTTTTTTGTCTAACGCTGTCTTTATCATCATTACGATCCTCTCAGAGCAGCCTTTATACCGGCGGACTCAAAATAAGCTCTTGTTTTATGTGCAAGCGGGGTCTATAAAATCTTAGTTTGGGGCGTAACTGACGAATATAGGAATACATGCACGCGCAAACACAAGGAACAACCGCCAACTGGTTTAATGATTCGAAAGACAAATATATTATAGGCACAATTTGTTCACACGCACTGCACGAAAGGAAAATGCCACGAGAGATGATAAAATACTCTTCGTTCCTAATGCAATTTCTAGGGTAGTACTTACCAAGACAACAACCGATTAGGATGCCTGCCAAGTTAGACGGATTCTACGGGAAAACTTTCACTACGTTGCGATCATTCAGTTTTCGCTTACTGATATTAGAATGCGGCTTGTGATATTTACCCCATCCTTGAAATATTCGTGCAGTTAAAAGAAATACGTCTAGTCTTACTTCGCTTCTTCCTTTTAAGATTTTAGCTGTAGGTCAGGTTAAACACCTCCAGTTATGACAACGTCACATTTTCGAACGTAGCAAGCAGTCAAAACATTGTCGGCAACATCGTGGGGTCATCGGGGTTCTCATGAAAGACTTTTATTACATTTCTTGCCATCCCTTCCGAAATCTATGCGTGTTGAGTGCCGCAGCAAAAAGAATATCCTCTGTGTTCCTGCGCTGTTTCTAGTTTCCACCAACTCGTCAAGCGAAGGAAAGAATTCGGTCTTTCTTTTGTTTTGCTTTAAAATGGGTCTGCGGCGCCCGTTCTGTGCATATCGAGGACACGGGCTCTAAATCCATTCCAATTTGAAGGGCTCACAGCCTCTATTGTAAAGAAAAACAAAAAGAAAAAACCAATTCACATCGTTTTGCATTCGTCCTGCGAATATTCGACTGGCAAGCTCATTGTTTTAAGTGTTTCGTGTCTGTTTCTGTGGCAGAGGCATTCCTCCTCCCTTCTGTAGCAGCGAGTAAGTGCCATTACAGCTATTGCACTTTCCATCTTCACAGGGCCTTATTTTTCAGTTGCGTTTATATCCTTTATTTGGTCCCATCGCCTAGCCCGAGGGTCTTCGACGGCATGAGCAGCTGCCCGTATTCTCTCGGTGACACGCAGATCCGAGACTGGGATGCCGCCGCCTGCATAATAAGCCCATGTGCTCTTCCGGTTATCAACTTTTTAAAATATCTTTTCGAGGCCTCTGCTCATTGTATGTCCCGCACCGCCTCGAAAAAGAAAAAAAAAGTATGACGTAGGGCTGGCTCTCTATAGACTTCGTCGTCAACCTGTTCTCTTTTTGTTCGTGAGGCGAAGCACGCGGTATCAGTTATTGTTGCACACACACTGGGCCCTTGTATACACGTGCTCATCTTGGAACGCTTCGCGCAGCAAAGAAAGGGAGCAGTATTTTCTACGTACGCATTTAATTTTTGCTGTCGATCATGATCCTTTATCTCGTTGATTACATGCCGTACATACTGGAGCTGCAGAGGACTGCTAAGGTGTGAAATGGAATAGTCGCTGCGCGATCCTTCAGAGTACGGTACCGGGTCGTTGTCTTCGGAGTCCCATGATTTGTGTTCATATAAAACAAATAAAGTAGTTCTTCTGCAAAGCAGTAGAAAAGCAACGGCTATAGCTAATTGTCGATTCTCATTCCCACTGTGGGACTGCTTAAATTTGCGCTCGCTGTTTTATCCCACCCAGTATGTGCATACGTACTCATCTGCTGCTTCTTAGGTTACACTATTTTTCCCCAAACGATAAAAACCGCTGTTGCGTACTTTTGTTTCTTCAGTGCGCTTGGGTAAACGTTACTTGTGTCATAGCGCTTATAATTGTAATAAGTAGGTTGGTATCTGGAAAATAGTTGCGGCTTAGAGCAACAAATGAAGCGGCAAGGATTTGTTTGCGCAGCTTTATGCTGTCATCATTGCACAAAAATTTGAAAATGACATGCAAAATTTATGGGTATTATTCCGGTTACGTCCAGATGAAAATTGCGGGATTGGGCGTGTCATAAGAGTGATCAGAAGGCGAACTCATATATTTAAGCCGCGTTTATATAATTCAACCATTTTCTTTGAGCGCAGAAAAATTGAACACACAACTAGTCAGAAGTCTTTAGGCATCTGGTTTACCGAATGCTTGACATGGAACACACGTAGAGATAAACTTGGTGTAGAACTTAGTAAGACTCCTGGGTGTTTACACAAACTCAGCCCAGTTCTGCCAAAATTACTACAAATGAATTTGCATTATGCACTGTTTTATCTTCAAATAATATATTGTATTTTGGTATGGGGTACTACGACACAAACTATATGCCGAAAATTGCTTATTATGCAAACGAAAAAGAGTTCTTCGCGCATTAGAACAATTCCATGACCTCATCACTGGGACCTGAAAACAAAGCCACTTTTTGAAAAACATTCGATGCTAAAAATGATGCAGCTATATTATTTTAAATTTTTACGGTGGGTTCAGCAAAATTATCATCGGTGTTTTCAGAACGCACCATCTCCGCAGGAAAACCCCAAGTGTGAGATCTAATTATGGTAAACAGCACGTTGAACATCAAGCACCTACGCTAATAAATCGTTTGTATGGTCTCATCGACACAAACCACATTCATTCTAAAACCGAAGTAAAGTCCATCCTGATATGCCATGACATTGAATATGTATAATAAAGTATATATATGTCAGATGTTTCATTTATCAATGTATGTTGTACGTTAAAACAGCACGATTTCTTTTCTTTTTTTTACTCTAGGTGAAAGCCTATGAAATGTTTGCTGTTAATTTCTACTCTGTAATTGTGTAATTTTTATTCTGTGTGTTTTTGAGCAAATGTAGCGATATAAGATTTCATCCTTGTTACTAAATGTCCTGTCTGTCAACTGTAGCTACAGGTGCAAAGGCCCAATTGTCAGGCTGCAAAGCCTTTCATTAATTAATTCATTCATTCATTCATTCATTCATTCATTCATTCATTCATTCATTCATTCATTCATTCATTCATTCATCTTTATTTACAACATACGTTACAAAATACGAAAGCATTGCTGGACACATAGCCATTGGCTAGTCCCGGGACCACAGTCATCTTAGGGTATAAAACGCAACACGCGAGCAAACTGAAAAACAGCTGAGATAATAGTTAATAGTAAATTGCTGTAGTGGACACCCTGTGGTGAGCGTGAAGCCAGTCGCCGCCATATCACCATAGGAAGCGAGCAACAACGTGGACGGACAAGCCTGGACCCTAAGGTGCTTTGACCGTAAAAATTGCTCTAGTGGCATCCTGCGGTGAGCGTGAAGCCAGTCGCCGCCATATTATCATAGGAATCGACCAATATTTTCAGGCAGCACAAAACATGCAACGTTCTCCACTCTTCTAACATCTCTAAGGCAATGGGCCCCATAGACGGATGTATGCCTTGTAACTGCCCTTTTTTTACGGGCGAGGTGCCTTAGGGTCTTGGGCTGCTGGCGTCTGTTGTCGTTTCCTGTCGTCGCGGTAAATCAAGTCGCCAAAAGATCGTCAAAAAGCAAGTGCGTAATGGATAAAACCAGTTTGAAATAAACTAACATAACTTAAACTAATTTAAAATAAAGGGACCGTCAGGATGAAGTCACGTTCGCGAAATGAATTGTGGTAGTTTTACGAATTCACTTCCGAAACTCAATGTTTGCCGTGATCTTTCCGAAGTAGCCTCGGCAGAATAATTTGTTTTCGGTAGGTGGAGTCAATATCAAGGATTTTATTCACGTACGACGTGTTCTCAAATTCTGTGGCGTTGCGTTGTGTTTACGCATGCGAGCTTCACACCTGCCGGCACTGCGAAACCACTTTAGGGATCTGTGGATGGCTTATTTCAAATGTATAAAGTATTCGAGATAGGCTTTCTGTACGTGACCTCCATTTGGCAGTCGACCTCAGGACCTTTTATCATATATTTGAATGCTTAAAGTGATAACGAACGAGGGACGTATTAAAGGGGCGCAGGCACACCAGATTTTGTGTCATTGGCCGCGGCGCTGCTGGAAGCTCGGTTGCCGTGGTGACGTCGCGGAAGTTGGGCGCCCCTTCGAATCACCTTTGGGGTTGTCGATGTCGCGAGGTGCGACGCGTAACGCTCGATGGCGCACACGAACTTCAGTATTCACTTAAAAAACCTTTACAGCTATGTTCGCTGTTGTAATTAGGTAAATGATACGCGCATGTGCACGAAAATGGAATCCACAGGTTTTCGCAGCAGCAGAATTCTGGTGTGTACCGTGTACAAACCTTGCCAATCACAGCTTCGTACAACTCTACACCACACCCCCCCCACCCCCCCCACCCCCCCCACCTCCCCGCCTTCTACTTTAACGAGTATTTTCGTTCTAACAAACTTTTAAAGAATCAAACATCCTGCCTCCTGAAAATGACCAGTGTTGTTTTAGGCAGCTCTGTTAGCAACGTTGGAAACAATTATAAAGGCCTTCATTTTCGCAGCAACGCGATCGCATGCCTTGATGATTGCGCACTGCATCCAAGGTAAGTAGATGCAACATCCGGCGCTCTGGCTTCGGATACTTACTGCGCCCGCCCTTGGTGGCGCTCGCGAATACCTAGAATGGTCTATCGCCTCTGTGACAATTATTTTTATTATACAGTGGAAGGCACAGTTCAGTTCTCTAACCTTGGTACAAGTGTTCTGTGGCTCGGCCGTAGTGGAGCACAATATGCTCTGGATCGGACACCTTTAGTTCTAAACTCAAATAGGCCAGCTCTTCTGTTTCCGTCATTTTCGTAACGGAAGGGGCGCTAGTGAATTCCTCGTGGAGCCCAGCATCAAGGACTTTCATGTTAAAAATTAAATGTGATTGTTGCCGTCATGTGCTACACGACGGCGAGAAATTTGGAAATGGAACATTTACTTTCATTTTCTCTTGTTGTGTTGAACCTAAAGCGTGGAAATTAACGGTAGTAGAATTCGCAAACTGTTTTTACCAGTCGCACCCCTTGCGGTGTTTAAGTTTAGTGCCTCTTTATTTCACCAGAACCAACCCTCATTACCTACACTCGTGCAGTTCTTAGGCCATTGACGCAAACCAGACCATTTCCACTTTGTCAGCGATAACCCAGTCGTATGGCTCCTTTCGCTGAAACTTGCACACTATGAAGGCGCCACCTTAGTGTGCAAGTATCTCACCTCGTACAGCAAGAAGCAGTAACTTGAGTGCTTTTGTTGATTACGTAAGGTAACGCGCTTCCTATTTGCGTCGCGCTCTGGTGGCATGGCAAACAAACTTTTTTCCCGGTCAGTGATTGCAATGTGTGCGAACACAAAGCGATGCTCGGTAGGAATGGATCCCAAACAAAGCTTGCAGCCGATGGTGGCGACGTCAGCAATTGCGCCACGCTTCGTGAAGTTCCCAGCGTTCATTGGTGCAGATACCGAGCGATGGCGCAGCAGAGTTGCCGTTTGTAGCTGCTTTAAGAATCTGTTGAGTGCAGCACAACGCAGGACTTGAGCTCCACGCCCCACGGCTCCACGCAGGCTCACGCTTCAGCCTGTCGCCATCCCTGGAACCAACTCTACAAATCACATCTTTTTGTTTGTTCCATTTCGGTTGCTGAGAGATATATGTCGCTTGTTTGCATGTGTGCTGAAATGCATGAGAGCGGGAGATGTAGCGTTCCTCTCTAGCCAGAATTACATTGGAGAAAGATTTCAGGTTCCTCATTATTTGAGCATGTGAACACGTTCTACCTGGCTTGGAGACATTCTGACTACGCAGTACCTTTGTGGAAAGCCAGCCAATTTGAAGGAATTGAAAAAGAAAAAGTGTGGCTGATCCCTCTGTCAGAGGATTCAGTATAACACTAAAGTGGAGTGTGTCTTCCCACAGGCAGTTGAATGTTTATTGTAGATTGAGGCGAACTTGCCCACTTCTATGGTTGTTTCGCTGGTACGGCACCGTTTGACGCGGATGAACAAACGTTCGCGCGTCGCCCTCATAAAATCGATGATTAACCCCTCGTGGTAACTGAAGTAGCTTGCGTGATAACTGCACCCATTCGATAGTAAAAGCCGCACGGCAAAGGCATCAATCACGTTTACTTGCGCCACATTGCCCGTCAACTACATAGCCGACGTAGCATCGAGAATCACTTTGTAACGTACTTGGAACGACGCCACCATCCAGAAGAGGCGAAGTGAAGCACGCGCACTTTGGCACGGCCGTGCTGTAGACACGCGCAACATAGCACGCATGCCTCTCCAGTACAGCGCTTGCATGTTCACAGTCCGGCTGTGAATTTGGGAAGCTGCAGGGCTTCACTTCGCCTCTCCCGGAGGACACAAATAAATAATCGAGGTAAGAAAGTCTATAAGCCGCGTTCGTAAAGCATCGGTTCTGTCCGCCGATAGCTCAGTGGTAGAGAACCGGTCACCTTTCGTCCTGGAATATGTGTCTATCAGTCGGATACCCAGGGCATTGAAGGCAATTTTTCTATGGGGTTTTCTCTGTTGTTCTTACATGTATGCTTTAATGCGTCACTTCCGTTACGGATATGACTGGGTGGGGTCGGGGTAGACCCCGTCATAAAACACTTTAGCCTTAGAACAAGCGAACCCTTATTCTTACTGTCGCTGTGTTTGATGAAAAACAACAATGGCGACCTACCAGGGCGACAAGACCACCACTACCAACAACAGTAACAACGCCGACAACATAGGATTCGCACATATTGAGAGAGAAACATTCAGGGGTACTTTAGTAATGTTAACAATTTCAATATGTTTTTAAGGATGTATGATGACAACGCAGGTAGCACTTCTTTACTGCAGCACTGCTTCCAGTACACCGGGTAGCTTTACAGCAAAAGATGCATGATAGTTGAGTAGGGATTATACAACCTTCTTGAGACTTCCTTCTGCTGGTGGAGATTCGCGAGAATTTCTGGTTACCTTTTGAAGTCCCCCACGAAAAAAAAAATGGCACCAGTAAAGTGAATTTCCCTTTTGCGCACCACTCGCAAAACAATTAGGGCGAAATAGATAGCGAGTGAGGAGGCATGAAAATACAGAACGTTTTGGCGTGAAGCAGTCAACTAAAATATGAAGAGCAAAAAGTCCAACCGACAGGTGAGGATATGAAATGAACGATAGGTTGATGTCCAGTAAAAGGAGTGAAAACCGAAAGAAACAGCAGCCATCAAGCACTGGCGTCGCGCAGTTTCTCCCGCAGTGGGGATTTCCAGCGCTACACATGCATTTGTAAGGACTTTTTCATTCCTTGAAGTTCAAACCTATGTATTTATAACACTGGCTTAGGTGATTAGGGCCAACACAGAACAGCCGTAATTTCCTCGTAAATCATAATCAAAGGTATTAGACTGTCTTTGCGCATCGAAAATTCTTTCGGCCGCTTTCACTGTCAACACAGCGCTTCTCCAAGCGAACTTCAAACAGCACCGCAATCGCTTTTTGTCTCATTGGAAACACTCACGCCGACAAAACGTCACTGTCTTTCCACTTTACGCCACACAAAGCGTTCTATATCACGGTGATTGCACGTGTCAATGGATAAATGAGCAGCTTATGCACAGCAAATATGAGGCGCTCGCCCTATTTGCTCTCAATAATCGCGAATTCGCATTAATCTTCAGCGATGCAGCGCAGGATAATGGTGAACTGAAGCATACAATGCGGCAAAAGCTGTCGTGAAATGAAGTTTATTACTCGAGCCTTACACATCTGTTAGTAGAATTACCGGTTTTTAACACTCTTTGGTGATCACCTCCCCTTCCGTCACTTCAGTTTCGATCGTGCGACTGTTTTTTTAGGGGCGAAGCTCCTTAGGGTGTGGGTGGGGGAGGGTCACACCCTCCTACTACAGAGGAGGGTGTGACCCTCCTCTGTAGTAGTAGTAGTAGTAGTAGTAGTCGTATGTATGTAGCCACCTCGAGCCGCCGGGAGGCTCGCGCTCGAGAGCTCGCGCGCCTGGAGGCTCGCGCTCGCGCTCGGCGCGTGCCTCCCGTTGCGCTACCTCTCTCACCCTTCCATCTGCTGTCTTGTGAGAGAGAGAGAGAGAGAGCAAAAGGCGCGCGTTGACTATGGAAACGCTCTTTCTTCGATGAACGCTCGGTCCGCCGCGGTGGTGTAGTGGTTACGGTACTGGGCTGCCACCCAAAAAACGCGGGTTCGATCCCGGCCGCAGCGGTCGCATTTTCGATGGAGGCGAAAGTGCCAGGGGCCCGTGTACTGTGCGTTGTCAGTGCACGTTAAAGAACCCCTGGTGGTCTAAATTTCCGGAGCCCTCCTCTTTCACTCCCTTTCCCCGATCCCCACGGACGCTTAGCCGTGCTCCCTACATTGGCTGCAGAAATTAGCGTCCTTTCCTAACCGAACCACAATCATCATGAACGCTCCACCAGCTCGCAAAGAAGGAGAACGCGCCCTCACCCGCGAGAGACAAGCTTGATGCAGGCAGCGTCTTCTAGCGAGTTTCTTGATTGAAAAATACAGACTGCTCGCGCTGGAGAACCGTTCACCGGCCACCCATATATATATATATATATATATATATATATATATATAGGCACTGGATCTTGACCTGCAATGAAGTGCCGGTGGGAGATTTCACTTGTGCGTAGTTGAACCATAAGGATTCGTAGCGTGCGCGTTACCTAAATTAATCCGGAACTCGGCACGATCAACGATGAACATCCGGAGCTTCGCCCACTCATCGTCTTTCACTGCGTGGATATGCTGTGAATTTTTTTAAATTTTCTATTCTTTTCCGCGCACTCGCTGATTGTAGATTTTAGGAGGAGGGTCACTGTTGGACTAGCTTTCACGCGGTGTTACGAAATTGAAGCATTTTCAACAAGAATAGTAATTCCAAAATTTAAGGAACTTGAAAACGCACTTTTGAATTTCGATGGCTTCCGAGATCTGCACGCAAACTGCAACAACAAGGACTACGACGGTAAGCAAAGATCTGAAAAGAAATGACCATTGATAACTGTTTAAGTATTATAGAATCTTTAGAATACAATATCTTTATGCGCGTGAAGAAGCTGCCTCATTATTCACTCGTAAATACTGTTGACAATTCCGTTCTTAATTAAGAAGTTTTGGTATTATATTTGTATGTATAGTCTTGTACGTACAAAGGCAAAACGCTCGTGCTTACGTGAAATTTTCAGTGAGACTAAGGGCATATACCAGCCTTAAAAACAAGAAAATCAATGCGCAAGGATAATACCAACACACAGCAAAAGTTTGTAATTTAATGTCATTGCAGGTATCACTTTTCGCCTTCGCTTAATGTATTTATATTTTTATTGCGAGAGCGATTATAGGGACAGCCTCGACGGGTTTTTGCCGCCGTCACCGTCGTGTCCCGCATAAAGTCCAAATTGCTAACAACCCTCCGCGCATCGTACGTTCTACTCGCGGGTAAAAGCATGCGAGTTGGGGGCGAGAAACACGACTGAAGCAGAGATCAAACGAGCCCGACCCATCGCCGTCGCTCGAAGGGCGAATGCGATAACATCACCGCGATCGCGACGCAGGCCGTCGAAAAGAGGATACGCCACATCCGTCTTTAAGGAGCATGATAAGACGCGAGGAGCGGGGGTGGGGTGTCGCCCGAGCAGCAACTGTGGGCTTCGAGCGGTCGCCATCACTGGCGCGCGCTCTATTTCGGCAGCCATCGGCGGGCGGCTCGTAAACCTTTCTGCGTGATGCGCTCTCAACGCGAAAAGACTGCGAAAACTGTCCCTCCGAGGAGCCGTATTCTCTTCTCTTAGACCTACGTTTTGTAGAGTTACGTGAGATCGTATCCAAAAGAGTTAGCTGCCACATTCACTTCGTACATTACAGTTTCTTGCTTCGCCCGTTCCGTGAAGCTGATTTTTTTGGTTTGTATTTCTATATTAAGTCAAGGTCTTCACTAGGATCAGTAGGCTAACCTGTTTTGTAAGGGTACCATGTTGTGGAAAAATAAGCTATCTGAGGTATTCAAAGCACCGCCCCGGTGTTCTAGTGGCTATGACACTCGGCTGCTGATCCGAAGGTGGCGGGATCGAATCCCGGCCGCGGCGGCTACATTTCGACAGAGGCGAAATGTTAAGGCCGGCGTACTGTGCGATATCAGTGCACGTTAAAGAACCCGAGCTGGTCAAAATTTTCGAAATTCTCAACTCGAGCGTTTCTAATAACCATATCGTGGTTTTTGGAAGTTAAACCCCAGAAATCTATCTGCCGTATTGGAATTATTGTGTGACGTAAGACTGGACAAATGCCGAAGAAAACTCTGGAGCCCTTCTCCAAGAGGCGTAATACTGTGAAATAAAGCCGAGTTGAATAGGAAGGTTTGCCGAGGAAGAGTTCATTGCTATTCTAGAGTTCATGCTTGTTTCGATTGATTGAAAGTTGAGACACAGAACTGCAAGGTTGTTTCCTGCGCTTTGGGGCTTCTCGAGCGCCTTGGAAAGAGAGAAGGGGCATTGATCTTCCTTCCTTTAGAATTTGTTGCCTGTCCCTTTTATATGGGCTGTGAAGCGCAAAAGTGTTTACATTCGCGGTCCGCGGCACTAGAAGCGAGCCGAGAAAGCGTGAAACTGGAAAGACCCGAAGGAAACTGTCACCATACTGGAGACAGCGAATGCGTTATGGCGAAAAGGAAAGCAACAGCGATGCATGAAACGAGTGCAAACATTCTATCTGGGATCCGTCTTGAATTCCTTCGCGTACACGCAACCGAGAAGGTCGATCAGACGCCTTAAGGTGCTCAGCGAGCCACATTCCAAACTTTCCGAAAGTCAAGTTTGACAGTTTACTTTTCTTCCTTTTTTTCACGCATCTGCGCCGTCTTCAAGTGCAAAAGGAAACAAAAAAAGGGAAAGATATCTTGGTGCTACAGCGAATACTCTGAAGTAAGGGACCGCAGGACCAACAGGAGTATCCTTTGCAACTACGGGGAGGCACGATACCTGCTTCCGAAATTAAATCAGCCTGGCTGGCAAGATACGAAAAAAAAAAAAAATGGGGTTGATCCCTTTGTCATAGGAATCGGTATAACACGAAAGTGAAACCTGCCCTCGCACATAAGAGGCAATATGGTGAATCGAGGCACGTGCGTGCCCCACGTGCCTCGATTACACGTGCGTTCCCCACGTGTAACTGACCACAGACGACAGAGTTGCCGCGAGGCTATCACGAATTACTGTCCCTACATGACTCAGACGTACGTCCGACTATGTTCACACGTCACTAGGAAACCGCCCCCCTCGAAATCGAAAGTGGGCTTTTAAGGAAGCCGTATTAAAAATATAATCATTGCCTTGCGAGGCACTATGATACTCTTTTGGGGGTTCTTCACGCCAGTGCTTTCATTTACAGCAATAATACGAGAATGTCAAAAATTCGTGTCAGTACTCCTTTAAGTTATTGGTAATGTCGTTATTCCGCCCACGTGAATGCTAGCGAGCAGGATGTGGGGTAAAGATAGAACGCTCACGCTGCTGAAGTTGTGTTCACCGATATGCAGAGTGCATGCATGAGGATGGTTTTGCACCCTTGTGCTCGTAAGTGAACTTGAGGAAGCACCGTTACATTCCATATAATTATAAAGTTTCAAACTTTGTGAGCAGTATAGTTATATGACATACAGCTACCTCATAGCTCTTTCTTTACGCAGTACCCCATCACTGGGCATAAGCTTAATAATATCGTGGTTTTGGGACGTAATACAACATCGTCATCAATAATTGGGGGTCAGAAATTATTGGTACTTATTTATCCTGTGCAGCGAAATATTATTTAAATGATAAATGGTTGGGTACTGAGGTATTGCTTAAATTTGCGCTAAAAATAAAGCATAAGGCGCTTGTACACGACAAGGTCTCTAGTTTTCTACCCTTATGGTCATGAAAAAAAATCACTTCAAGCGTGGCGGCCATCTACAATGGAGGTTTAGTTTTAAATGGGTGCGTTCCATAGATCTTTTCCGACTCTCCGCGTCTTATTCTTGGTGCCCATCCGGGTTTCGCAATTTTTGTTCATGGAGTTCTTACTTTTACCCTTGTTTAGTTTTAACTTTGTATAACGCATACATGGAGGGCCTTATAACGAGGAGGTTGGCATCATAATGTTTCCCACGAGGTCTGCATAAGAAAGGAAGCCTTCACTCTAACAAAACGCCCGCACTACCCACATAAATGCCAGGAAAAAAAAAGATAATTTAGCTATGCAATCTACTTCACCGACACAGTGAAGCAACTGTGTGCTACATGGCTAGGGGTATGGAGGAAAGAGAAATTAGTTCTGCGTTTGGGCACATGAATGCGCAAAGTAGAGCCATGATAAGAGCGCTACAAACTGTAAGGGTTTACCTGTCCCGGCAATCATCGGTAGTTGCGTTCATTTATAGAACTATGCACCAGATTTTAGGCGTTTCTGCACTGTATAGACTACACCAATAATTCGGAACTTCTGCTTTTTCGTGTAGAATATCTGCTAATTAATAAAGGTGTGTGATCTCACACATGTTCGTACTTATCTCTGCTTCTTCTAGCATGATCTCCTGGGAAGTCCTTACTTATGTAAATGATTTTGTGTTTATTAATGTAGTAGGATTGTGTTTAGAGTTTTTATAGTTCTGGAGGTAAACTTTATTTTTGTCATAATGTGAGAAGCAGCTATCTCTCCTACCTTTGGATTTTACATCTCGCAGTACACTAAATTATACATAGAAATCGTGCAATTGAATAGGATGTGCAGATTCGATAAAAAGATGAACGAAGTGTACGGAGCATGATTAGCACTGCGCAACCGCGCCGCTTCATCTCCAATCAGCATCAGTTATGTGACCCAACAAATAATGGCATAGGAAAATAAATTTTCAGTCCATAAGAAACAGCCCGTGAAATCAGCGCTATCGATCATGGAATGAGCTTGTGGATTGTTAGCATTTGCCGCAGCTATTCCCAATGAGCCCACAAGCTTCCTACAGAGTCGGCTAAACTCCACACTTCTCCAAGCACACGCCGCTGTCTTTCCAGTATATACGACGCGTATGAAAAAGGGAAACATACGTGGCCAGAAGGTCCCCAGGGTGACTTCCATCAGAGCTCTAGGATTGTTGCTCGATGCCAGTGGCTGTGATGCCAAAACAATAGCACATCTGACCTCCAAAACCTAGAATATTCTAAGATTATACATGCGAGTATCAAATAAGAAGGGTGGGCTGGGCGAGGACAACCTACTTAGGGAACCACGCCTTTCTTATGAGTCACATCAATAATGTCCTTTCGGCTTTGCAGTGGACTAAGACTGAAAGGGACAAGCTCGATACGTTGATGCGGAAAAGTGCTAAGAAGGTGTTGGGTATCCCGGTCACTGCGAGCACGGACAGGCTAATGCAGTTTGGCGTTCATAACACCACCCTTGAACTAGCAGAGGCACAATGGTCAGCGCAGATCGCGAAGCTCTCGGGCTCCAGCGCATATAGGCACCTCTTGTAGCCGGCGGGCTTCCAGCCGCGTTACAGCCCCTGTGAGACGCTTCAACTGGACGAAAACGCCCAAGAGACCTATGTTGTCAGTGCCTCTCCTAGAAACGTTCATCCGACAGCATAAAGCGGGCCGGCGAGCCGCTCGTGCCAGGGCGATATTAAAGAAAACGGTGGGCTTCGAAACTCTCGTGGACGCACCTCAATATGGGCGCTGCGGTAAATTTGCTGCCACGGTGGTGAGCGAGAAGGGCGACGTCCTATCTGCGGCCTCGATAGGCGCTGTCACGGCAGACGTGGCTGAGCAGGTTGCGGTTGCGTTGGCGATGAAGGTTGCTCACGCGCGGCCGTGAGGGCTTTCACTTCGGGAATGATTGCGAGCCAGGCCGCGGCGCTTTTGACAAGCAAATCCAGTGCTAATTCCGATGCAGCACACTACATCAAGTGGTTCCCCGCACACATGGGCGACAGCGTACTGCGGAGCCACCCGAATCCCTATGAGATTGGTCACCGGCGTGCGCGAGAACTCACGCGCCGCGACGGTAGTACGTCTTCATTGGATCCGGAGGAGATCGGCCGCCGCGGCCCCTTATTAGCCTTCCATGGGATCGTCTCCCACTATAAAGAGAAACTCAAGCACCAGTCCAAGGCCGTCCAGAGGGCCCGTGAAAGAGTGGAGAGGCTAGGCCTCCCGATTCCGACATGGGAGCAACCAGCGGCGAAGAGGGGGTCCCCAACGGGGATCATCCGGCTAGTCCCTCAGGACCTTAATAGTGTTGAATGTCTTCCGTCTGTCTGTAGTAAGCCACGGTGGTGTACCAGATAAGTAATACGATGGAAGAAAAAAACTCCAAGTCAATGACATTGTTAGCAGAGTGCCAGAGTTTGCACGCTGCACTACATCTTCCGGGGATAGCACGGCGCCATTTGGCTCGCGCGTTCATTGTGAATTATTCAGCTATGCCACGTGCGCCAGCTGAGGCCGCTCCACTCCCCATTTTTTTTCAATAAGCGGTCTATGCTGCAATTTTAATTACGTCATGGGACTTATACAGCCCACTGAAACTACCCAGATTAATTATTCGTTGAAGATGTTGGTACCCCTAAATGACATTGGCTACGGCCTCTTGTTCTATAAGGTGACCGTAAAGCGCCCTACAAAATAAGCAATGAACAAAGGAACACTGAACAATATCAAGGCCTACAGGCTAAAGGGAGCCTTAGATAACGACTTGAAACTTTGATGAAGGAAGGCCACGAGAAAGCTCGTGTTACATGGTGACGAAGAGGAACTTATGTGAAATAACATAACGGAAACACACACACACACACACACACACACACACACACACACACACACACACCCGCACCAACCATCAACCATATTATATCATACATCACCTCACTGCAGCTCACTGCATTGCTACTATGTGGCTTTGTAAGATGACCTGGCTACCTGTCTAGTCTTTAACCACTTGCAGGCCTGAGCCCTCCCTTCCCTCCATTCTGGCAACCTTCACCTGAACTTAACCTGCACTCCATAACAGCCCGTCTCCTCAAGCATTTTTTTTTGTCTCCAACTCTTTGGATCGTCATTTCCCATTGCCACCTCGCCTTCGTCAACTGAACATGTTCTACATGCTGGAGTCCCTGGTCCCCAAGTCATCTGCTGCACAAGGACCGACTCCTTTCGCCCGCCTTCTCATCGCCTAGCCCTTCGGCACCAGCACCACGTGAAGGGGACACGTTCTTTACAGTGAAGGACAACCCCCGACAGCAGCATCTTGTCTCTCCACCACAAAAACACCTGGACTAACCCATAGTTTATACAATCGGTAGTCGCTCAGTTTTCGCGATAGGGCATTATGTTTGTTGCATTTCACGCATTTAAAACATATACATTGGCACATCTGCACTAAGCTATACCCGGGAGCCTTCTCTGCTGGCAATTCAAATCGGCATTATCGTAATTGGCATGACCTTAAACTTTCACGCCTCATTACGCGCAGATTGACCCCTCACTGCTTTCGCCTCCTACACCCTCCCCCACCCTTTTTGTTAGATAATTGGCTCTCCCTCGAAATTCACCTTTCGGGAATATTTCCCTTCTTTTTTTATTTTACAATTGGCTGTAAGTCCGATATACCTTCGGGTGGTGCGGGCTACCCCCACATTATTTTAATTTTTTTTCGATCGCAGGGGGACAAATTTAACACACACACACACACACACACACACACACACACACACACACACGCGCGCGCGCGCGCGCGAGCTGGGCTACCAGGAATACATTCAACGTGATGCATATACTGCCACTCAAAATGAAACAGGTCAGCTTGCAATACAAAAACGAGTCGGATTAACTGTCTTGGAACTTGACTAGTAGATTTGCTCGTGTGCAGCCAAGTCGGGCTATCGCAAACTGCTGAAAAGCTCGTTTATGATTAGAGAAAATATATAAGACCAGTGTAACAGGCGCTACACACATAGGACACAAACGGTGTGTTTTTTACATTGGTTGTATATATTTTTCTGCAATACTGCACATTGCCCCATGCGTTTAATTCAGGCATAATGCCAGCTAGAGGCTTATCAGCTTCGGTGAAACGTCGCTGGAGTCGGTTCGTGAGCAGGTTAACAAGATAGCAATTAACGTTCAATGTGTATTGGCCACTCACGTAGACGTCGAAGCGTAGTCAAGCCAAAGATGTCAAAGATGCGTGTCTTCTAATCTCATTAGCGAGATAGCACACTTGCCATTCAGAGAAACGCTGCATATCCCAGAGGAATCACTCAAAAGGCACTTTATAAATTATTAAGACTAATTATGGCTCATGCCTTTGTATTGCGCACTTTTTGCCGTAACGTAGAAATCTATAAATATTTCGCTTTAAGCGATCATCACTAACGCAGATGTTTTTGGAACCTACGTTTTTGGAGACTACGGGAAACGCGTTTTAATGGGTCGTCAAACGTTTCGGCTGGTGGGCCAGCCTTCGTCATTGCGACAACTGATGCCTCTATATATGCATGTATGAACGGTACCTGACAGCGACAGCGAAAGCCCCAGTCAACTGTCCATTCAGTTGCTATCGTAGTAAAATATTAGCGGTTAGTTAGTGAAGTTGACTTTAAGGTGTAAACGTGACTACGTCTGTGGTGCGTCTGTGGAGGTGGAGGTGGTGTGAAGCGGAGATCCTGTGTAGCTTGGAACAAGCGCTCGGAGTAACATGTATTGTTTTACCCTAATGAAAGGCTTCGGGCTTCCAGGTGAGTAATCTGCATTCCCTGAGAGGGGGAAGCATAGAATGGACGAGCAGTATAAAATAGCATGGGGTGGAAAGGGGACATGAGAGTAGTAAGGAATAATGCGAGAGTGAGGAGAAGGGGAGATGCTAAAGCGTGGCATAGTCTTGTACAGTAAGTATAGCAAGGGCTGAGAATGTGACAGTGAGGATGAAGGAAAGGAGAAAGGTAACGCCACCAGCTTCGCTGTTTCCTTATTCTTCGCACCACTAGTACATAGCTGCCCAGATATTTTTTCGTAATTAATTTATGTTTGTGATGAAACATGTGCTCTAGTATATGACAAAGATTTGCGTGTTTCGCTTAAAGCCCCATACTACATTTCATTGCTTATCTTCGAATTATTTGAATGTCTGGCAACGACGTTTCCTAGCGTTGTCACCCAAAGTTGACGTACCATGTCTCGCTACTTGAGTATGTATGCATTCAATGTATGCATGGTGGCGCTACTTGAGTGGCTGAGTGCGCAGGCTAAAGCCTGCGCTTATTTTAGATAAACCTTCTTTTCTTGCCCAAGCTTTCGTCATGGTCCAGTGAAACTATTAACGTAGCATTCAAGTATTGGCTTTCCACGTGCTTTTTGATTGCCGTTCTCTGGGTTTGTTTAAAGAAGGCAAAAGCGCATTCTCAATGGTGCTGCGTTCTATAAAACAAAGTGTTAACTGCTGCACAGTATCAGAGGGGTGAAGGGAAGGTAAGAGGCGAAGACCTGCGTCGCTTGCTACGCGCGAACTCCTAATGCAAAGCCCCTTCGGCTGTAGTATGAGCTACTTCCTTATTTTACTCACAGTAGTCTCTGAGAGTGTGTGAGAACGTGCGCAGTGCTTTTGTTTGCGACGAACATAATTTCTGTCTTCTCTGGCACATTTCCAACTCAACAGGGAGGTCCCACCACTATAACCCTTCCATCCAGTGGCAATGACGCGACCGAGCGGCTAGAGTTCAACTGTAGCAGTCATGCTGGCGGTCGCCGTACATCATTCCGCGACAGCGAGCCGTGCTCGTCGAGCAGCCGACGGCGATGCGGGACACGCCAGAGGCCGTTTTGCTGTCGCTTTGGATTATACAACGCGGCGGCCGTCATTATAGTGCGCATGAGAGCAGCCGTCCGCTGCTAGCCGCCCAGCACGACAGTCTTGCGCGTCTTTCCGCTAGACGTGTCTAGAAGTACGATGCTGGAGGAGAACTCAATGGCGCATCGCAAATGCTTGAGCGCGGCGTGGTTCTGCCTCCTTCCTCTCCTGGAGTCTGGTGGGTAAGGGGCCATAACATTTTGCTGTTTCAGCATGACATTGCCGCAGCAGCATTCGGCACGGGCTGCTGTATTATGATGAGTACTCTATAGAGCTGCGGCTAGCAAAGCTGTTTCGGTGCGCGGTTACTAACTATTTGTGTTGACCGTATTTTGCTGTTGTCGGCAAAGGCTTATCGCCTTTGATAAGGAAAATATAGGCAGCCGCGAGGTGCTGGTTCGTCAGTCGGTGAGAGTCTATTTAAAACTACAATTTGCGAATAACTTTTTTTGCTTTATTACATATTATATTGTTCCCTTGCCCCATACTCCAGTACACGGCAACCGAATAGACTGAAAACCAGGCTCATAGTTATGCCATTGCATTATTTTCTACGTTATTCAAAATACCTGAAAATGATATGGGAGCATAGTTTCTGTTCCCTGTCATGGCCTAATAAATGTGAGAGGAACTGAAATTTGGACGATTTGGTAAGAGTTCATAAGCGTGAAGCAGAACGAGGGCACTTTCCCTATGTAACGACAATTCCTATGTAACTACGGCAACATCAAATAAATGGAGATACAAGCAAAAAACTAAAGGGCAAAGCAAGTCGATGTTGATCTCTCACCAAGAAGGCAAGGAATCTATACCAACGACCATTTATAGCAACAAACGACAACCAAAGGATAAGATGAGTGGTTTTGGCGGCCGCGTCTGCAGCGCGAATGTTTTCTTATAAAAAAACATGGGGACACGGCCAAACTAAAGCAAGACGATCCGCTCAGTCAAACCCGTGCTCAGAGCCTCTCCTGGCCGCGATGGAGGCAACTGCACTGAGGGAAACATAAACAGATGACGCGGATGCTAGACGTCATAACGTTGACCTGAGCAAAAGCTCTGAAACAAGTGTGAGTGAACACTTCGCGGTCCCTCTAACTTCGATGTTTTTCTGCAACGCTGGAGCCATTGACCGTCAATATCCAGACACTCGTGAAGACGGCGCGCATGAAGCAACCGGCCATCTTTGCTTACATTTACGACAGCCGGAGGATATCAGCAGTGCAATGTTCGTGGACCGCTGATAACATGAGTAATGCGAAGAGCTAGAGATAACGCAGCCGCCCTACCATGAACAGGTAACGCCTGAGACATGCTCAAATATGCTGTCACCTCCTACTGTGCGACGACTATGCCATCCCACGCGGTAATCACAAGTGGCATGTGCGTAGTGGCGCTGTGTGATGACCGTAATTTTCGTTTTTCACCTGCCCCCGCGCCGGCATCGTACGGCTGAAGAGGCGCAACTGGTCATTGTTGGACGCGGGCACTATACGGAACATGAGAGCAGCGGCGACGAGACAGCTGACTTGATGCGTCCATAATTGATCTCGTAACTAAAACAAGCTATGTCCTCTCGGCGCTTTCACAATGCCTTAACGATAGACCTGACATGCGAAATATGATTTCAGTTATTTATCTTAAAGTTTATATTACAACAATTAACCATAAACAATGAACAGCATCCTATATGTTCGTCCAATATGCAGTCCTCCCTCGCGGGATATCGCGCGACTGGTTGATCACCAGGGGCTTCTAAATACACAAATAATTTGGACTGCTAGGCTAATAAGAATAATTTCCAGAGTTTTACGCCCCAAAAGCACGAATGATTGTAAGAGACGACGTGATTGAGGGCTCCGGAAATTTCGAGCACTTGCGATTCTTTTACGTGCACTTGCATCGCACAGTATACTAGTCTCAACTTTCAGCTTACGTCGAAATGCAGCCGCAACGGTCCCGATTCGATCCCACGACGTTCGCGTGAGCAGCCGACTGCACCCACTACACCACCGTGGCGGGGCTGGACCGCTAAGTTCTAAGCGCCGTTCCATTTCCGATCCCGGTAGCCGCGTTTCGATGTGGGAAAATAGCGAAATATTGGTGGGCGTACCTGATGCTTGATCTAGGTGTCCCATCCAGTCCTTTCATGGTAGACCTGAGACCAGGTCGCTAAACTTTGCCGGATTAAGCGTTGTTGCCATCCATGCACTTGCACTTCGCGTCCACATTGTACGTATGAGCCATACGGGGTATTCATTCATTCATTCATTCATTCATTCATTCATTCATTCATTCATTCATTCATTCATTCTTTCTTTCTTTGCTTCATTCTTTTTTTTTCGTTTGACCCCGCTCGCACATCCAAAGCGGGTATGTGTCGCGCGTCACAAATTTGAACCTACAGTACAGTAATTATCTTTATTAATTATCTTTGTAGTTAAAAGCATCTCTAGTATAATATTCCTAGGCTCTAATATGTTTTTCGTAAAGCTCTTTTTATGTCATTTTCCATTTTTGTTTTATTATATGCAGGTAATTACTGGCAATTTTACTTCATTTAATTCCGTTACCACTCGTTTGTGAAAGTGGATCGGAAGAAAGAAGCGTGTCACTTGGTACTCGTGCCACTAGAAACATCAATTGACGGCCAGTCGCAGTAGGCACCAGTGATATACTTCTCAAGGCTATTATTTTTCGCTTTGTTATTGAATGGCGCGTTGCGGCCATCCTCTGAGGCCGGCTGCGCAGCCCTATCATCGAAGCACTGGCTGTATATTTTAGTGTTCAGTAGCTCTCGTACTGAGTGGTGCCGCGAGGTTCAATAATTTTCGCAAGTGCAAGGTTCCATAATTTTCGTTTCCTTACCGTCTAGTACACAGAAAAGTATGTATGCGAGGTATCGAGCAACTGATCCCGGAGACGGCGACCGATGCGGAAGGAGTTGCGCGTGCAGTACAATAAAACCATGGCGCATGAACCACGGCACGGCTCCCATTTCTAGAGTCGCATTAGTAGGATGAAGACCTGGACGCCACCTTATCAGTCTCCCGTAGTCAACGTGCCTCTCAAGACGACGCCTTGACTGAATGCCCACACCAAGACATAGCCCTGCTGTGACAGTGACCAGCCACGTGGATTCATCATGGGTGGACCTCGACATCCCCAGGTACACCGAATGCAAGTCGAAGAGGCTCATCAACTGCCACGGAGGCTTAAAAAGATCTGCGACCAACGGAAACATCGCCAAAAGGTCGCTTGTGACTTACAGAAGGTCGTCTGGAAAGAAGTGCACTAAAGCCAAAGCGAGTTCGCAATGAAGGATATCTTCATCGAAATAAATGCCGTGAGGCACGTTTTTTGTTTCAGGCATCAAGGCAGTGTTTTCAGTCAGAAGAATTGCGACAACGCCACCGAACACGGCAAAACAGACTCAAACCGACCCCATGCATTCCGCAAGAACACAGATTCCGCTTCAGCAGCCTCATGCAATGCACACGCAACCTGGAAGTGCCACGTGTCTGTCGGTCACGACGAAAAAAAAATCGACGGCTACGACATCTGAGCTTTCCATACTACAAGGCGCGCAGCCGGTACTCATCTCCCACAAAAGCGCCATCTTTGTCACTATCCGTGCCCTTGTGCAGGGCCAGCACCGCCAACCTACACTGTGGGAAAATATATGCTCGCACCGGACTGACGCACATTAAACCAAACTTCTAGTGAGATTACGGAGCTCTATTGGGGACATGAAACTGTCTACCTTTTAAATGCGAAGCATTTCTTAGCGAACTTCGGCGACTTTGAGCGTATCTATCTATCTATCTAGCCGCCTACGACTTTGTGCTCTCTTGGCCGTTTCGTTGATTGGATGTATACGAAAATTAGTATGCCGCAACATGAGTGCATGACGAACATAAATAACAGGTCATAACATGAAAATCATGACATGCATGTCATGAGCAGCATGATTTACATGCCACGGCCTTGGTGCTCTTCTGGCCGTATCGTCGATCGGATGTATACGAAAATTGGTATATTACATCATGTCTGCATGACGAACATAAATGACAGGTCATAACATGAAAATCAATGACATGCATTTCATGAGCAGCATGATTTACATGCCACGGTCTTCGTTCTCTCTTTGCCCTTTCGTTAGTGGGATGTATACAAAAATTGGTGTGGCACAACATGACTGCGTGACGAACATTAACGACAGGTCATAACATCGAAATCATGACATGCATGTCATGAGCGGCATCATTCACATGCCACAGCCTTGCTGCTCTTGTGGCCGTTCCGTTAACTTCATATGTACCAAAATCGGTATAGCGAGACAACAATGCGGATCCATTTTGCGTTCCTGATGCGGGCATCGCATTTCCTTGATTCCCACTGCACGTGGGATCTGCCTTTTTGTTTTTAGTTTCTCCTACGAGCCCTTCTCGATGTTCTCATTTCAAAGTCTTCGTGGGTCACTTCCGCTTTTTTTTTTTTTTTCAGAGGGAGGGGGAATCCTGTGAGGCATCAAGCAAATGATGTAGGAGAAAGCGACGATGAGGAAGGAGTGACGCGTGCAGTATGTATAGATAGAAGTGTGGCCCATGAACTACGGCACGCCTCCCATTTCTGTGTCACATGTACAGTCAGCACTTGTCCAGTCATCTCCAATGGCATCAAGACATCAAAGCCAGCATTTGCGCTGAATACAATAGAGACAGAACGCCTGGCAAGCACATTTTCGACTTTTGTGATTGTTGACGTCAAAAGTAGAATAACAAAAAGAAGCTTAATTGCCGAAAAGGCAAGGGGCAAAGGGGAATAAATAAGACTGATGGGTAGGGCCGCAGTCAAGGACTCCCTTCGCCTTCGTCCAGCGGAGAGGCATGTACTGCAGCCTCGGCTACGAGCTGGCGATTGGTTCCTCCCATTCCTTCTTTTATTATTGCCCAGAAATACATCTAGGAAGGTTGTAACAGCAAATTGTTCAAAAGCGAATAATGTTTTCTAGAAGTTTAGTTCTGATAAATTTAATAATTTCCTTCCCGTTATGGCGAAACATGTCGTACTTTCTCGTGCTTATTACCGAGATCTTACGCGCACGACATTTTAAGAAGACTGTGTGGCAAACGCTGTGTGGAAAACTAGGAGGGTAAAACGCTTTGGTGGAAAGAAAAATAGCTGCAGGCGCGACGATATAATGGATTATCGTATCGAAAGCGCCTTCATCGTAGGAGGCTGAGCGCACATAGAGACGGTAAAGGCGACATACAGATGAACAAGACGTAATTGCACTACAGGGGTCGTTGCTCGTTAAAGGAAGTAACTGAAGCGCGATACAAGTACAGCAAATGTAACCGATTGCAAGTGTACCGCTACTTGTAAACATTATGGTAAAGGCAGCAGAAAACACCTTTTTGGACAGAATCGCAGTTTGCAGAAGGGTGTTCGGGGCGGCAACTTACTATAGGCTTCATAAACATCGTACGGATGAGAGTTGTTTTCACGACACAATTTGCTTCGGTACGCTGCTTCCTTTTATGCAGTTCACATATGAGCATAAAGGACATTCAGGTAGCGTGATGATGTTTCTTTCTTGGCAAGGCAGTTTAACCGTGCTACAACATGTGAAAGGAACATTACACAAACACTGCCGTCGTACCTATGACGATATTCCAGGCTGCAGTAACACGGATTACGACACTTTGCCATTGAATGTTGGCTGCTAGTTCACTGTCTGTGGGACAGTTTGTCTAACTCGGGAGAGCTGCAGTACAGCTCTCTGAATGCTGTAATCGCGATCAATTGTTCACACTTGTTCTAAACCCGCAACGCTATCTCTGAATAATCCCGTAAGCTCCATCCGCCATGTCCTTCAGGGCGCAAGAAACTGACACCTGCAGCATCTCCTCATATATTGCCTGCTATTTGCTGCCTTTTGGGGGGATTCTTGAGAACGTCAGCAAAAAAAATCCACAAGATATCCACGGAGTGAATAATGATGAGTGGGCGAAGCTCCGGAGGTTCATCGTAGATCGTGCCGAGTTCCGGATTAATTTAGTTAACGCGCACGCTATGAATCCTTATGGTTCAACTACGCACAAGTGAAATCTCCCACCGGCACTTCATTGCAAGTCACGATCCAGTGCGTATATATATATATATATATATATATATATATATATATATATATATATATATATATATATATGGGTGGCCGGTGAACGGTTCTCTAGCGCGAGCCATCGGTATTTTTCAATGAAGAAACTCGCTAGAACAAGCTGCCTGCGTCAAGCTTTCTCTCGCGGGTGAGGGCGCGTCCTCCTTCTTTGCGAGCTGGCAGCGCGTTCATCGAATAAAAAGCGTTTCCATAGTCAACGCGCGCCTTTCGCTCTCTGTGTCTCTCTCTCTCTCTCACACAAGACTGCAGATGGAAGAGTGAGAGAGCTCGCGCGCCGAGGGCGCGCCTCCCACACACGCCCTCCTAGTAGCGCGTTCCTAGTAGGTAACGCGCTACTAGGAACAACGGACGGACAGACCCAAACCTTAAGGAGCTTTGACCCTAAAAAAAGGCACATAGAAACCAGGACAGTTGCTTATTTCTAAGACACACGAAGATTCGTTTATACTAGGCATAACTAAGAAAAAAATGACATTGTGGCCGGAAAAAAAAGACTAATTCATTGAGCAAACATCTACTGAAAACAGCCTCGCTAGCCTCAACAGCATCGCGCCTCTTGTAAGAAACCGACAATACAATCCGTATATGTCTTCAAAGCCCATAGCCAAGGGAGTGCCCTGGGGCCCCCCCCCCCCCCCCCCGAAACTTCGTTTGGGGTGTAGTGTTAACAACGTAGTGTACATTGCTAATAACGTAAAATGTAAGCCTATTAATAAAGTTGCACTTAAAAAGGGAATTAATGTACATACTGCAATATTTGCCTAATATAAAAAATGAAAATAGATGTTTTTTCTCAAAAAGTCACGCAAGTGGGCCCACTCCGAAAAAAATTCCTGGCTACGGGCCAGCATCAACCACTTCACATCCTCGCTCCACCCGTGAATTGTGCGTAGGTGAATAAATACCTTAATTGTACGCTGATTTTTCGACGGTGTGTTTTTTATTGGTTGTTTCTAAGGCGTATACAGGGTGTTTCCTTTTAGCTACAACACATTTTTTAAATTAGAAAAAAAATTGGCAGATCCCACGTGCAGTGGGAATCAAGGAAATGCGAAGCACGCATCAGGAACGTAAAATGGATTTGCATTGTTGTCTCGCTATACCGAGTTCAGTGCATATGAAGTTAACGAAACGGCCACAAGAGCACCAAGACTGTGGCATGTAAACCATGCCGCTCATACACGCATGTCATGATTCTAACGTTATGACTTGTCATTTACGTTCGTCATGCAGTCGTGTTGTGCCATAGCAATTTTGGTATACATCCCTTTAAGGAAACGAGTGGCATGTAGATCATGCCGCTAATGACATGCGTGTCACAATTTTCATTGTTATGACCTGTCATTTATGATCGCCATGCAGTCATGTTCTGCCAAACCAATTTTCGTATAGGCTCCGTGCAGTAGAGTTTTCCATGTGCGACATCAGCGCCAGAATGCACTGCCTGGCGGAGAGAAGAAGCAAAATTGGGCAGACTGTGACAGGGAAATACGCGAACGCGATGCGCGTCTCCAACTCTATAGCAGCAGCAACCGCCCGTCCCACCTTCTTTCGTTTTTATTTCCCTTGAGACACGCGCTCCAAACCTGCGGCAAACTGTTCGAAAGGGCGACGCCGCGAGCGTTCGTGTGGATCGCAGCACGCCCGGAAAGCAGCGAAGAAACGCGCGCGTCGCTGTCGCCTCGGTTTCCACCGTGCGCGACTGAGCCGTCCGACGAGAGCTACGTAGCGCCCTCTGGCCAGTAGACGGACCCCATACATCCCATTAACGAAACGGCAGTATAGCGCCAGGACCATGGCATGTAAATCATGCCCGTCATGACACGCGTGTCATGATTCTAATGTTATGACCTGTCATTTATGATCGCCATGCTTGTCATATTGTGCCAAACCAATTTTCATATAGGCTCCGTGCAGTCGAGTTCGTCGTGCTGTCGTGTTGTGCCATAGCAATTTTGGTATACATTCCAATAACGAAACGCCTGGCATGTAGATCATGCCGCCCATGACATGCATGTTATGCTTTTCATGTTATGACCTGTCATTTATGTTCGTCATGCAGTCATATTGTTGCATACCAATTTTCCTACACATCCCACTAACGAAACGGCCAAGAGAGCACCAAGACCGTGGCATGTAAATCATGTCGCTCATGACATGCATGACATTATTTTTATGTTACGACCTGTCATTTACGTTCATGATGCCGTCATCTTGTGGCATGCCAATTTTCGTATACATCCCGTTAACGAAACGCGTGGCTTGTAAATCATGTCGCCCATGACATGCACATCATGATTTTCATGTTGTGACCTGCCAGTCTTGTTCATGTTCGCCATGCAGTCATGTCGTGGCATACCAATTTTCGTATACATCCCTTTAACGAAACGGCCAGGAGAGCACCAAGACCGTCGCATGTAAATCATGTCATTCATGACATGCATGTCATGATTTTCATGTTATGACCTCTCATTTATGTTCGCCATGCAGTCATATTGTGGCATAGCAATTTTTGTATACATCCCATTAAGGAGACGACCAGGAGAGCACCAAGACTGTGACATGTAAGTCATGCCGCTCATGACACGCATATCATGATTTTCATGTTATGACCTGCCATTTATATTCGTCAGGCAGTCATGTTGTGCCATACTAATTTTGGCATACATCCCATTAGCGCAACGGCCACGAGAGCCCTAAGGACCCTGGAATGTAAATCATGCCGCTCATGACACGCATATCATGATTTTCATGTTATGACCTGTCATTTATGTTCGTCATGTAGTCATGATGTGGCATACCAATTTTCGTAAACATCTGATTAGCGAAACGGCCAGGAGAGCACAAAATCGTAGGCGGCTAGATAGATAGATAGATAGATAGATAGATAGATAGATAGATAGATAGATAGATAGATAGATAGATAGATAGATAGATAGATAGATAGGCTCAAACTCGCCGAAGTTCGCTAAGAAATGCTTCGCATTTAAAACATAAATCGCGGGAATGTCTTGTGCACCATTCGAGTGTACGGGTTGGCGGCCTCTAGATACAGAACAATTACCGCACTTGTATGCATAATTGGCGAAATTACGCTAATTAACTTTTTAATTATCAGCGATTGGTGGCTATAGTAAATGTGTACTTTGTGTAGTAAATGTGTACTACCTATCCCAACGATCAAATTTTGAATAGCGGAGTGCATGTCGGAGCTACGCGAACAATTAATTCCCTGTGGCAGGCTCCTTGTAACCGAAATCGGCCGGAAAAAGAGCGTCTGTGACGTCGATGTCGCCGCCCCCACGGCTTTCGTCACTCGCCACTCGCCCGTGGTCACCGCCGCTCCGGTCGCGCCAGCAGCTTGCGTTATCTCCTTCTTATCTGCGGCGTTGGTCGCCGCGGGCGAGTGACGAAAGCCGTGGGGGCGGCGACATCGACGTCACAGACGCTCTATTCGCGGCCGATTTCGGTTTCAAGGAGCCTGCCACGGGGAACTAATTGTTCGCGTAGCTCCGACATGCACTCCGCTATTCAAAATTTGATCGTTGGGATAGGTAGTGTCGAGGACGGGCTCCAAAGTACTCATTTACTATAGGCACCAATTGCTGATAATTAAAAAGTTAATTAGCGTAATTCCGCTAATTATGCATACAAGTGCGGTAATTGTTCTGTTTCTAGAGGCCGCCAACCCGTACACTCGAATGGTACACAAGACATTCCCGCGATTTATGTTTTTCTAATTTAAAAGATGTGTTGCAGCTAAAAAAAAAAACACCCTGTATATGCGATCGGTAGCTTTACATATTTGTAGCTAAGCTTCGGCCGCCCATCGGCGCGCCCATTGCCAGCGATAGCAGTCTGCGTGGATGGCAGGAATCGCAGCCGCATCGCATTTCAACCGTCAAGTTGCCACGCCAAGTTGCCGCGCCCCTCACCAGTTTCTTGGTGGCCATTAGATTAAAGCAAACATAAAAGACATTAGAAAGCTGATCTACAGCGGGCCTGAGAGAAAGGCAACTGGTCCTCGCAAAAAAAAAAAAAAGAAGAAGCAGCGGAGAAGATATGGCTTGAAACGACGTTGTCGAGCGCCGTTTTTGTTAGCATACCCTAACTGCTAATTAGGCGCAGACCCCCGCCCCCTTTATGAAAGAAAAATCCGGCATATCCCAAGCATTGTGGTAATCGTTCTCACGAGAAGCAGAGGGCGAGGTATTTGCTTTTGCCGAATTGTTTGACTTTCAGCGAAGCATTACGAGTAGAATGAATGTCACTGTGCACATTTAGTATTTGTGTGCGCAACGTGGGCATGCTATGCTTACCAGTACACAGAAGCCTTATTTGTCCAAGTCAAATGCACGTTACGATGCGCTGATGTGGGTGTCATAAGCGTCCCTATAGTTGGGGTATTACTACGGTGTCCCCCAAAATCTGGACAAAAGCTTGCAGAGTGACAGTAATAGATACTTCCTCAGGTGGTAGTGGTGGGCTACTGATTTGTATACCACCTTGTTAACAGCACCGCAAAATTTGAGTGGAGACAGACGCATAAGAGGACGGAGGGAGAATGCGAGCGCTGCATTTGCACAGCAGTACGACTGGTCCCATGGGCCAGTACTATGCATACGGAACTCTAGCGCTCTAGCGCTCGAGTGGAAAATCGCGGTCTTTCTGAATCCAGCTTGAGGTGATGGTCGTAGCGACCACAAGAGAAGTGAAAACATTAGGTGTAGAGTATCCGCCACTAGAAGGGCAGTTTGGGCTGTCGGAGTCTGTAGCCTACTCGGAAACGCGCCTCCGGTGCCCATAGAAGCCCGAAACATCATAGCAATGACCTGCTCTTCCTCAGGTAATATGCCAGAAAATGGTGCTGTGTGGGACTGTGCTCTGTATGTAATCTGCTAAAACGACTAGAATTCACCAAACCTCATGCGCGCGAAAATGCACGCGAAAGCGACGGGCGACGCGATGAGCGACGAAACGGGCCGTTCGCGCGACGTGTCGCGTAGTCAAAATCGCGCGAACACTCGGTTTTGGAAATCTAGAATCGGTCGCCCGTCGCCCGGAAGTGCCATGCTCATCTAGCCAATAGGAGAAAGCCGGAACAGAATGTACATCAATGACGCACTGCCGGTTGCCGCCATGTGCTTGATATTCATGCACGTACGCAGGAAAAACATTATTACAAGGCTATAAAAAACATTTTGTGTACTTTGCGTAGTAAAACATGCTACTCTACTTTTCAAGCCGTGGTCAACGCACCAGTTTCGCTACAAAATCGACGCCTTCATGCCAGCAACACTGGATATCGCTCGCCGTAGTTTTGGCGTGAATGAAGTTTGGTTATGCAAACTACAGCTCGCGCGACGGTAGCCTGCTTAGCGTCGCCCGTCGCTGCCGCGTGCATTTTCGCGCATATGGGGTTTGGCCTTTACCACATGCTAAGACGACCTGTTGGCGAAGGCCATTCCGCAGTGTAACGGACTCTTTGACATTTTCTTTTCTCATTGTTTGACGACTATATGGCAAGACATTCCTTGTGATGTTATTTTTTCGACCTCTGTTTTTCTTGTTATTTGATTGACGGAGCCAATAAAGGATGGCTCATACGAACAGATCTAGTCCGAGGAATGTACCAATGAGCTACGCGTTATTTTACAATCATTATTTGTATCATAAGTAGCAATGATGCAAAGTGATCCATCAGTCATGCTGCTAATACATTCGTAACCTACCATGCGGATTTCGCTGTACGTCATGCGAAGGGGAAGTGAGTGAGAGGTTTTGTAGAACCGTAGATGAGGCAACCCCGTTGTGACGGATAGTCACATTCGGCTTTCTATCAGCTAGTTGATGTTTTCGCCTTAATAAATGGACGTGCAACAGATCTTGGGGATGTACTGTTATGTCGTGATCGGCGGAAACGCGTGTACCAGGAGTTCGGAAGCTGGTGATATAAGGAAGGAGCTGTATGGAGACACCCCTGTAAATGTATTTATTTGTTTCATCTGTTGCACAATACTACAGATCAGCGTGGTCAAGGAAGAAGAAAAATAACTACAAAATGGGAAAAGAGATGAAAACAGAAATGTGGTTTGCAGCAATACATCCATAAGCAATACGACAGTTTCGCTTCGCCGACACTTAACATACAACAACGAAAAAGAACAGCTCCAAAACAATTCACCGAATACCTCTGACGTTGATATTCAGCCAAAAATGGAACGTCTTGCCCCGAAAAGGAATTTCTACTAAACAGAGGTTTGGAAAGACACGACTTTTTTCATCACGTAAAAGACGGCATGGTCCATGGTTGTGAGGGAGATAAAGATGTAAGAGGGACGAAAATCCCTTTTTCTAAAGCATTACCCATGCACTACTCAGCCCCTGGCCTGCGTACATCTCTCCTCATTAGAACAACCAGCAGGAGCCCGACGGGACGCTTCGAAATCGAACCCAGCACTTTCCGCCTTCAAGTCGAAGGCACTACCACTTCTGCGCCTCTGTGATACTTTTTCCGTTTCAATTGCCGTTTCACTCCCAGGCCTTGTAACCTTTCACCTCACCTCGGTTGTTCCTAAGTAAAGAGAAATGGAGACCGTATTTTATGCTATTTTTCGGAAAAGCATCGATCCTTTTGGCGAGGCGGACTGTTTTCTCTTGCGGCTTTACCACCTTGTTTCATTTTTCTACACCGCCTTTTTTTTTCTCTCCTTTTTCGGCCTCAGCCGGTCCCCACGTTTCACGGCAACGACTCGCGCCAGCTGGAATCAATGAACCCATATTTATTCGGCTACTGGACATTCCCTCGTTCTTTCTGCATTTACCTCCTCTCTTGCTTCCAATGTTTCTGCAATGTGGGCACTTTTGTTCCTTTTGCTCCTGGAAGTTGCTGCTTTGCTGTCGTCGATTGGCCTCGCTGTCCGTGTCATTGTTTGTTGGTTCCCGGCGATATCGCCTCTAGGGTTTTCTTTTTTAATAACTATGGTAGCACAAAGTAACGGGACAAAAGAAGAACACGCAGACACACACACACAGCGCTACGTATACGTAGCGCTGTGTGTGTGTCTCCGTGTTCTTCTTGTGTCCCGTCATCTTGTGCTACCATAGTTATTCAAAATGTCATACCACTAAGCCCGCCTTGCAAATTTCCAGGGTTTCCAGTTAGTGCTCTCACCGGCACGTTGCTCTTTTCTCTTTTATTTCTAGGAACTCCCAATAGCGGTTACCTTATATTTCACTGGCCTCGTTTGTCTTGTTGCAGCCGGCCTTGCCTTATTGAACTTAAGAATTCAATGAGCAAACGTGCCTGGGAAATCGCCAAACCACATGTTTCTTGGACGCACCTTAGCGCGACGTAATAAAGGGGCGAATAGTTGCTATCTGTTCCATGATCGAGACAATTTTCTTGTTCATCTTTCGATCTAGCCCCTTTTACATCCTCTTTCCTGAGCTTTCTTCCACAGATGCTAATTATTGCATGGAGCTTTGCTTTTCTCACGCTGGACCTTGCTTCGATATAGTTCTTCGCACAGAGGAGCATCCCAAATCTGAAGTCGACCTGTTACTAGATTCACAGACGTCTCTGACATTGCTTGAACACACGGTAGCAGGTCGTGGTCCGATCTATATATTGGCTGATGTTATTTTATAGTTCTCGCTGTGAAGCACAGCCAGCATCGAATTAGGCTTTCATTTGTGGGTATAAGCAGAACAGCACTTGTTTCGAGAGACCGCAGGTAATAACAAGTAAAACAGTAGAATTTATCTTAGAATTGATGCAAACAATAGATATTCTATCCCAGGTCGTGTGCGGAGCGTTTCAATATTCGCGCAGTATTATACATATTACTTTAGCGGCAGCAGGCAAAGGAGGAAGAGGCGGGCAGCGTGACGCGTTATTCGAAACGTGCTAAAGAAGTGTTGTGCATGAAGCGTGTTGCGCAAGGAAATTATTGGAAGCAAGGTGATGTCGTGTCGTGGTGTCCTTTGAGAACAACGTCGTGTCCTTGCCTTCTGGCGTGAAAGCCTTGCCCAAGTTCTGTTTCCGCTATCACATGTAACACACCTGGCATGCTACAAATTCATTTCCTGAAATCGTTCAATGATCTGCAACATGTACCCAGTAACTTTGACGATTTTCTTCCAAATACGCTGCCAAACAAAGGCATTCGTGTCCAATTTTCAATAATTTTATTTCTGTTGATCTAATTTTGAATAGGTATGCTTCTTTAAGATTACTTTCTTCAGACACGCTAAATATCCGGTGTGGTTTTTAGGGGCGAAGCTCCTTAGGGCGTGGGTCTGTACATCCCATGGTGTTCGTTGTTGGTGATGTACGCAGCCACGTCTACTTTTATGCAGAAAAAAAAATTCCGAAAGTTGTGTCCTCTGCCTGGATTCGAACCCAGGCTCTCGGCGTGGCAGTCGAGCGTTCTATCACTGAGCTACGCCTGTGGTTGAAAAATTATCGCTAAAAGACCTAAACAGGTATAATGTCTCCCGCGGAATCGCATTAACAAACGTAATGTTACGTTGAAAAATAGCAATACACCGCTACACGACGCGAAAATGGATTGTATAACGAGGTCGAGGCATCATTTGAAAGAACACAGAGCTGCGTGCTTTGTAGCTTTGAACCCATTACGGAGGCACTGGTAATTATGGCGTAGTGGGTACTTCCCTACTTGGCAAAATGATAAGTTATGACGCAGGAGATACCTACCACTTCTACTTGCACTAGTTTCCTCAAGCGTTTAAAGTGGCCTCTAAAAAAGTAGCTCCTCCTGCTTACGCTGTCACTGTCCTGCAGTTCCGCGCAGGCCGGGCTCTAGCACAGCATATTTTGATTCTGTCCTGATCTAATTGAATAGGTCTGCTTCGGTTAAGATTCTTTTATTCAGACACGCTAAATATCCGGTGTGGTTTTTTTTTCAGTTTTGCCGCGCATATCATGTTATCGCAGCTCTTATAAAATAATCGAAGTGGCAAGGCCGAACAGAAGCTTGTTCTTTTCGATTCCTTCAGTACTGACTGGCGAACGCGATTGCTTGAATTGGGCAAATGTTATGGCGAATAAAGGTAGGGAAGTGTCATTTCGACTTGTCTTAAGCAATGGTTATATAAATCCTTGAGCACGTCGTGAAGAGCGTTGTTCTGCTCTATCACTTAGGCAGAATTGTTTCTATTGTCAGAATACTACAAGGTCTTAATCTTTTCTCAGGGAATTATTCACTGCTGTTAGAATATAACTGCACGTGATTATTTTACAGTATCGTGGAAAGTTAAAGTAGTCAGCGTCAAAAGGTATGAAAGACGGATATGTTATAGGCCAGGCCGGATGGATGAATTTCATGACTTCTCATTATCTCTTGAGATGAACAGAAAGTACAATATAAGCGCCAGCATTAGACTAGTTGGTGTTCAGCAATGCAAAAATTGAATCTAGTTTTTTTGTGCACTTCGTCGATTATAATGACATGAGGAAGCATGTAGTCTGCAATATTTGGAGTTATTTCTTGTCTTTATCGTTTTGATTCAAGCATGTTCACTTTATACTATGATGACAGAAAAGGGCGGTTTTTATGCATCGCGCGCTCTGGATTTGACTGCAGCTCCTGTGATGTGTGTATGGTTAATACAGTCGAGAGCCTTTATACGATATGGCTGCACATGTAGATCCTTGTCATTTAAGGTTTCAGTTGTTTACTAGGCAAATTTTGCGAAATCGGAAGTCTTCAGTTCGTCAACGTTGCTAGGTCATTTGTAGTTGTCATGTTTTGTCTATACGTATTCATTGCTTTTTGAATTTAACTTCGGTAGTAGCTTTTGCAGCCTATGTATTTTGTGAGCACCTAAGCATATGCGTGGCAAACCGTATACAGTGCGCTTGCACATATTACTACGGTCATCCAAAAACTAAGGGTGACTTTTCCGTAAATAGAAATGCTTCTACTCAGTAAATAATTTTGTTGGCTCATTTAGTTTTAGTAAACCATTGTTCACTGTCCTCTCTAATCGTGTTCAATTCGGAGCACCCGTTACAACGCTGCACCCGCTTCTTTGAACCGTATGTGCAGGAGAGCTTCGCCTGGGAATTACCGCATCACAGCAATGCCCACTACAAGCGACGGTGTTGACGTTTGTGAGGTCGCACTGCATCATAAAGATGATGCATTTACTCTTCTTTTGTTTCTGTCTTAGCGTAGGATATCCATGTCCTGACGCCCGCAACAAACAGTGAGAGCAAGTGACGTACGTTTTGTTCGATGGTAGTTCGAACAGGCTCATTGATTTTATCATTCTTTCGTCTTAAGGTCATCTCCAGGACCCACTCTCAGATTTACTGATGTTACAGACTTTCCTTTATAATTTTGTAAGTGCAGAAGGGCCGCCAAAAAGCGAATTTATCTGTGCAGACGCTAATGTTCAACCTTCAATAAACTCGCAGTTCTTGGTTCATTTTGATCAGTCCGAATAATGAGACTACAACAGCCCGTTTTCAAACAAATGCGTTTCAGCCGCCATTATCGAAGTTCTCGCGTAATCTCCTAGACCATCCTTTAACGAGTGCTGTGTGACTATAAACTAGACATAACTCTCCATGAGTTTCAGCAGCTGATAGTCTCTGTGTGCACAAAAACCAACTCCAATCCACACACTTCTCGAGATTGATCCACGTCTGATTGATAATGTTTTCAGACTATGTTCAGAAGGTGTGATTTCTCAATGTGATTTCTGGCACACCACGGTTCAATGCGCTTAACCATGCTCATCTATTCAATCCGGCTTTTGTAACTTCAATCATCGCTTTCTTTGTGTCTACCACGCGTGAGCTTTCATGGCATACATGTGCCTTTTGGGTTAATCTTAGTGAGCTCTGTTTATTTTCCCTCATAGATGATAGTAATCGTAATAATGTTTTGGGGTTTATTGTCCCAAAACCACGATATGCTCATGAGAGGCGCTGTAGGGGAGGGCTCCTGAAGTTTCGACCCCCTGAGATTTTTTTATCGTGCACTGACATCGCACATTACACGGGTCTCAGCATTTCGCCTCCATTCGGTCCCGCGACCTGACCAGCAGCCGAGTGCAATAGCCGCTAGACAACCGTGGCGGCGCCCACCTAAAGGTAAACCTCTGTAAAGGTGCGGCTGTGGAGGCGGCGGGAGTGCCATGCGGCGCGCCATCTTTATCAAAAAGAGTATGGACATTGCCAAGAATGGCTTAGCGCCAGGAGCAGGCTTCTGTCTCGCCGTCATCCGGCGTTGCAACGAGCACTAGCAAGCTGCCTCCTCCATACACCCGAGTGAGCAGCATCCCTATTAATGTCCGTCTTGCCATCCTTATCACAGCAGCATCGGCACCCTGACGCAGCTATTTCTAGATAGTCATGGTGCTTGGCCTCAAGTACCCATCATCTTTCTCTATTGTGCACTCGTCCGAAGCTTGCTGGAGGCCAGCTCAGAGGACAACTCGAAAAAAAAAAAAAAAACGTTTCGCAGCTCGAAACATCCGGGCGCATGCCGATTGTTTATTTTGCGTGGGCTTTCCCTTTCACCTAGCCGCCGAATTCAGACAAGGCCAGAACCTACTATAGCGCCAGGGCCGTGGCATAGTGAGAACAGACCAAGATCGACGCCAACGATAACGCTGTCGAAGTTCGTTGTCTTTTGGGCCGATTTTTCGCAGTGGTTCAGCGCTCGCTCGACCATACACGCGTATTGCATCGGAGCTCTCGCTGTCGTGCTGGGACTAGTCGAGCTCGCCTTCTTCGTGAGTGATGCCTAACATCGCGGCGGTTGACGCGTCGTCCTGCATTTCAACGTTTGTGGTAACTTTCACGTGTGTTGCTGATGTTGCCTCTGCTGAGTGTGAGGACCCTTGAAAATGCTGTGTTCAGCACAACTTTCTAGGACGCCAAGGTAAGCGTACGCCTTTGTCGAACAGTACCCTCATAAACCGCATTTCGACTAAGGGCTTTCAAGCGGTCAGATAGGTGTCATATTTGACAGGTCGAAATAAGCAAGAAAAGACACGATGCCATGCTGCTGGCTCCAGTCAGCGTGCCTCAGACGCCGCCTCGTGATACTAGCATAATTACTGACTTAGGAGATGCCGCTTGCAAAATTCGTGCTCCAGGGTTCGAACACTTATTCAAGATACTACTTGGTATGCGGTACCTGTGTGCGGCCCCTCCGCGACAATCCTGGTCCCTGTCACCCTCGCTACACGTATTTCGTTTACTCATTCTCGTACACTACGCACATTCAGTGGCGAGGAATTGCCACTTGTCCGTAACGTTATGAGGCCCCATTTCCAAGAGAATTTTCTTTATGCGCGACTTCCTTGCAACAGATGCAAGCACGGCACTGTATAATTATGGACATGACTGCGACGTGAAGTATAGGTGCTAGTAATTTTCGTACTCTCTAGCACTCTGTTGTTTTTGTGCACTTTCACTCTGATTTTTTTACACTCTAGTCATGTTGTTTCGGGATGATAGAGCCAGTATGGCAAACGAACACAAAGATTATGGCGTAGGCATTCATGTGCATATTACGGCGTTCGCCGTGCGCGCGGCTAGTGCCGTACAGTATTTACGATCGCCCCACAACAGTCGTGTGTGTGTGTGTGTGTGTGTGTGTGTGTGTGTGTGTGTGTGTGTGTGTGTGTGTGTGTGTGTGTGTGTGTGTGTGTGTGTGTGTGTGTGTGTGTGTGTGTGTGTGTGTGTGTGTGTGTGTGTGTGTGAAGGGACGCAGATCAAGGGTGCTTCTGTGGAATCCACAGTCTGGCGAGAAGCTGCCCCCACGTTATACACGCTGCATTCATTAGTTAGTGAGATTTTATTGTCTACCTGTTGTTTTACAACTGCCGGGCCCCGCGTTTGCTTTGCAGGTGCCAGTGCTTTCTCATCAATGATATTTAATCTTCCGCCTGTTACTTACTATAGGACGAAGTCATACGAATTTCTCGCGGATCATGTCAGCTCATTCTGTGGCACACGAAATTGCGTTTATCTACAGCACGCAACGAGTAGGGACGAGTGAATACCAGACTTATACTCCTTACTGGAAAAAGTAACGGAGTGCAATTACAGCGTCAAAAAATGTAGTTGAAAAACTCCTCCAAAGTAACAGGCTACTTCCCTGCGTTACTCGAAGTACTTCCTTTCTTTACAGTAGCGTGTACGCACACATTTAACATGGCATAAATAGACAGGCCGCTGGTAAAACTAGCGGAAAAGAAATCAGTACGTACAAGTATACGTACAGTCAACCACAAAAGTTCACGGACCACAGGAGGGCGTGGCACAGCTTCTTCCCGACCTTTACGCCACGTCACCTGCTATCGACAGCAGCAGCATATTCGAGAAGCATCCGTCCGTAAGCCTACGGCCTGTCCTTTTTCGAACTGTGCACAAATATTTTTCACCTTTCTCTTTTTAACGCGACACGCCTTTGGTAGCCGAGGCCACGGGTTTATATCACTATAGCCCTTCGGGAAGCTGATCTCTTCAACGATACACGATACAGGCCGCGACGGCTGTGATAGCGCTATCAGGACAGATATGTGAGGTCCTTACCTCTGACGATAGCTGCGCTTGGAAACGGCGTAGGCGGCGTACCGCTAGGTTACCCGGAAAGCCAAGTTTGGCACTCGCTCGCCTGGTCTGCAAACTTTTGTGGTTGAGTGTGGAAAAGAAGTGCAAGCAGTGCACTGTGGGGGCCCCCCACAGTGCACTCCCTCCCGCACAGCCTTCTCTCAAGCACCCATAACGATCACCTGCAGAATGCATTGTGTACCTCTAGCACCACTCTCTCCCTTTTCTTCTTCCGACCAGTTTCTCAGCGATCACTTCACTTCTCTCTATGCCTTGAAAAAGGCCGGACCCGCGGTCGAAACTGTTGGCAATAAACGATAACTGCGAAGTCGTGTCTGCTATTTCACTCCAAATACGCTTGGCCCATTGAGCACAACTTCTCATTATATATATAGCGCCTATGTCAGCGGTTGACAACTTTTCGCTGGATATATAAGGTTGTATTGATTTATGGTTGCTCCACATACCGCTAAGCGCGAAATTTATGTTTACGAAATATAGGCAAAGCATTGACACTTATTCCCTTTCCTCAAGCGCATAGAAAACGGGATGTTTAGAAAGAATTTTTACATTGAAGAACGTTTACTCATTTATCTTGCCTACGCATTTTTCCTTCTTTCATATCTGTCGCAAAGTGAATGCACTTAGTTGTTTCCACATAAAAATAAGCGAAGTTTGTACACCTTAATATATTCAGCTAAGCGGCGTTGTACTTATTTGCTGTCCTGGTAATCAGTTGGGGAAGTGTAACACATACGTTGATTTTACCAATAAATGCACACACTCTGGAGCCCTACTTTCGTGCACGCACACTCAAACGTAAATATATAAAGCCGAAAGAAGCTTTCTACATTCCAACTCCCATATTTTTTTCCAAGCATGCAAGTGACAGTTATTATGGAGTATATTTCAGCTTCCGAATACGTTTCCTGGATGCATTTTATTGCATGCGCACTCTTAGAATGGATTAGATTTTGTTTGTGTTTACTGTTATTTAACATAAAAATGAATCCCTCTAATTACGCTGTAGTGATGTCCTAAGAAACAGTTATACGTCTCGAATCTCTCTATTGCTTTTACAAGTGTTTCGGTACCGAAAAAAAGTATGGCGGTAACTAGACCATTTTTCAGAGCGCTGCGAAGTACGCCTTGTGGCTGGCATGCTCCAGTTCACTTTAATAACACGGTCTAGCAATACACACTTCAGAAATCGGGGATTGCACACAATCTACATATATATTGAATTTAGTAGCAGGAAAGCTTACTTTTCTGCGGTTGTGAGTGCGCAGGGATTGGTTACTTTGCAGCGATATATGTGAACAACGTTTCTCCTCGCACGCGCTTCCTTCGACCAGACCTGGAGGTGAGTAACGGTGTGCATAAAATTTGACTACAAACTTATCTTGAGGCTTCGTGCTTTTCTTTTCTCCTTCACTCAGCAGACTCGGTTGCTGTCTTACTGTGTAGTTTCTTTATCAGCTGTGTTGCCTAGAGCAGAGTATTCGATACACGATAACAGGTTTCACAAAACGCTACTTCAGTTCATGGACAACACAGGCTTTGCAGTACATATCTAACACATGCACACCATGAACTATGCCTTAAGGGCAAGTCAATTTAGCAGTAAAAAAAATTCACAGCATATCCACGGAGTGAATGATGATGAGTGGGCGAAGCTCCGGAGGTTCATCGTAGATCGTGCCGAGTTCCGGATTAATTTAGTTAACGCGCAGGCTACGAATCCTTATGGTTCAACTACGCACAAGTGAAATCTCCCACCGGCACCTCACACCTCATTGCAAGTCAAGATCCAGTGCATATATATATATATATATATATATATATATATATATATATATATATATATATATATATATATATGGGTGGCCGGTGAACGGTTCTCCAGCGCGAGCAGTCGGTATTTTTCAATCAAGAAACTCGATGGAAGACGCTGTCTCACCACGACGCTGCCTCACCAACGTTGTCTCTCGCGGGTGAGGGCGCGTTCTCCTTTGCGAGCTAGTAGAGCGTTCATCGAAGGAAGAGCGTTTCCATAGTCAACGCGCGCCTTTCGCTCTCTCCCTCTCTGTCTCTCTCTCTCTCTCACAAGACAGCAGATGGAAGAGTGAGAGAGGTCGCGCGCCGAGGGCGAGCGCGTGCCTCCCGGCGGTGCATGGTATTCTGAGTGGTGTAGGTTACACGATACGACGATACGTGACAACCGAACCACAGCTTAAAGAGCTTCGTCCCTAATAAGCATATTGTCAGCAATACACGCCCTTAAAGAAACGAGAATACAAGGGTTTACGCAGTTCACAAGAATAATAACCGGAGCCGAAATTAGAAAGTGATGAAAATTGAGTGCTTACAAAAATATTCGTCCTGAAATTGCTGCAATGTAAGATTGTCGCCCGGTGCGACTGCAGGTGCCGCACTGAAATCAATTACAGGTTTCTTGGGAAGCTTCACCACAATAATTTCATAGAAATTCATGCTTCACTTCATATCTGTGATGGTGAATGACTAGAAAATCTGTGCAGGAGGTGCCACGGAATTTTGACGAGAAATACAGACGCATATTATTGGTTTGAGCGACACACACACACACACACACACACACACACACACACACACATACATGCATGCATGCATGCATGCATGCATACATACATACATACATACATACATACATACATACATACATACATACATACATACATACATACATACATAGATACATACTGTTATGTCCACGGTAGCCGGAATAACAGGCATACGTGGGAAGAAAAACTTGTTTATTACTTGAGCCGTAAGCACCTTTTTCCAGCCAGCGCGAGCGGTCTGTTTTGTCCGAGCGCACACGTTCGACTGTCGTCGTCGGAACCAGACTGGGGAGAGAGGCGCAAGAAGCAGGCGACGGGAGTCCGCCAAAAGCGAGAGGGGGAGCCGGGGGGCCGGCCTGCGCGTCCTTGAAGCTTTCCGTGAAGTGCGTGTTCGCGGTTGGAGACATGGCAAATCCTTCCCCCCTAGTTTTGTGCCTGGTAGCGGTCTGGAGGGTGTCGCTGTCTCGTTGATTTTCGCTGGGCGGGCGCCGTATGGGCTGGGGCGCAGCTGCTCGTTTTCTCCAGGGAAGCTGCTGGGTGAGCGGGAAGTGTCTGTTGTTGACTGGCGTCCTGTTCTTTTGTCAGCAGCCAAGCCGCGTTGGAAGGTGCCGGGGGGCTGCTGCCTTCAGCGTGTCCACAGGGCGGATAGCGTGCGCGCACGTGGCGTAGCTGGTTTAAGTGTCGGCGAGAAACAGTCCCATTCACTTCAACGAGCCAAGATCTCAGGCCGATGCGTTTTTTAACGATGGCCGGGACCCACTCGGGCTTCTGGTGAAACTGGCGGGCAAGCACCGCTTGTCCTTTGTGGAGTTTCCGGCAATGCGGGGCATCTTCGTTATCTCGGTTGACCTTGGAAGGTGGCTCTGGCAGAACGGCCGAGATATGCGTTCGCAGCTCACGAGAAAACATGAGCTTTGCTGGTGTCTGGCCCGTCGCATTGTGCACTGTCGCGTGTTGTTTGAATAGAAAGCGTGCAATGCGGCGCTGCAAGGACCCTGTAGAGTCTCTTGAAAGAGCTCGTTTTAGCTCTCCCACGTAGCGTTCGGCCTGTCCGTTTGTGGCTGGGTGGTACGGAGCAGATGTTACCGCTGTGATGCCGTTGTCGCGGTAGAATTTCTTTATCTCAGCCGACACGAATGCTGTCCCGTTGTCCGAGACCACCTTGCGGGGCAATCCGAATGTTGCGAACAACGAGCGCAGTACCTCGATGACAGCTGTCGAAGTTGTTTTGCTCATCTGGCGAACTTCAACCCATTTGCTGTAGGCATCCACAATTACTAGGAATGTGGACCCGTCAATTGGGCCTGCAAAGTCGAGGTGCACGGTGTGCCAAGGTGTGCTCGGTCTGTCCCAGTCCGGTACTGGAGCTCGTGGCGGAGCGCGTTGATTGGATTGGCAGGCTGTGCACTCTGCCGCTAGTGTCTCGATATCCTTGTCGATTCCCGGCCACCACTTGTAGCTGCGGGCGCACTTCTTCATTGCTACGACGCCTCGGTGTCCGGCATGAATGAGAGCCGTGGCTTGTTGTCGAAGTTGGCCTGGAATGACAACTCGTGACCCTAGTGTGATGCAACCTCGATGACAGCTCAATTCCGTTGCTCTCTTGCGAAAAGCGTTGAAATTGTCATCCTTGAGCTTTTGAACGCTACCCTCCTGTAGGGCTTTGTACAGCTTGGACAATGTCGGGTCATCTTGTGTGGCCGTTGCGACTTCGTCTGCTGTTAGTGGGGGCCTTGGTAGTGCTTCGAACATAAGCACGCAGCCAACATGAGGCGGGTCCTCAATGATTTCGCTGAGGGGTAAGCGGCTCAGTGCGTCGGCGTTTTGGTGCTTGTTTCCGGGACGGTACACAATGTCGTAGTCATATGCTGACATCTTAATGCACCACCGGATCATACGAGGCGAGAGTGTCTGAGGAATCTGCTTTTGGGGCCCCAGGATACCCAGAAGTAGTCTGTGATCAGTCAGAAGAGTCACATGTCTGCCGGCGATGTACTGATGAAAATACGTGGCACCATAGACGACGGCGAGTCCCTCACGATCAAGCTGAGAATAATTGCGTTCCGCAGGTGATAGCGTGCGGGAAGCGAAGGCGATCGCTGCTTCTCTGCCTTGATCGTCAATTTGTGAAAGCACTGCACCGACGCCGTAGGGCGAAGCGTCACAAGCAAGAAGCAATGGCTTTGTCTCGTCATAGTGCCTGAGCACCACACTTGCACGGAGCAGCTCTTTAAGGGCTTCAAATGCTTCCTGATGGCGTGGCGACCAAGTCCAGGGGACGTCGTTTTTCAACAGGTTGTAGAGGTCGTTGGCCACCGTTGCTCGGTGTTCTAGGAAACGGTCATAGAACGTTAGGAGACCCAGGAATGATTGGAGCTCTTGTTTGCTGGTTGGCGCGCATGCCTCCGTGATGGCGCGTACCTTGTCGCTGGTGGGGTGAATGCATTCGGCATCGATCAGATGACCCAAGAATTTCACTTCAGGAACCGCGAAGCAGCACTTATCGATGCTCAAGCGTAGGTTTGCACTTGCTAGCCGTTCCAGTACCAGTTCTAGGCGAGTAGCATGTTCCTCGCTGGTTGCGCCACTGATGATTACGTCGTCTAAGTAGACGCACACGCCAGGAATTCCTTGAAGCTGCGATTCCATGTACCTTTGAAATATGGCTGGGGCTGCCGTTACCCCGAATGGAAGTCGCTTTACCCTGTACAGTCCTCGTGTTGTATTAAGCGTGAGCACCTCAGAAGTTTTGTCGCTCACCTTCAGCTGTTGATATGCCTGCGTGAGGTCCAGGGTGCTGAATAGTTTCCCTCCTCGTAGCGTGCTGAAAACTTCCTGTGGTGTTGGCAGGGGGTATGAAGACGATTTTGTCGCCAAGTTCACGGTGAACCGGTAGTCCCCACAGAGACGTAGGCTTCCGTCTTTCTTCCTCACTGCAACCAGAGGTGTGGCCCAGTCTGAATGCTGTGTTGGCGCAATAATACCCTGTCGTTCCAGCTTGTCGAGCTCCTTCTCGTAGGCAGGTTGCAAGGCAAACGGTATCGACCTGGCCTTTAGAAACTTCGGACGGGCCTCTGGGTGAAGCTCTAAGTCAACGGGTGGCCTTTGTGTCCAGAAATTTCGTCAGAAAAGACCGTCCCGTACTTCTTCTGCAGCTGCTCGACGAGTTTTTGTCGCCCATTTGAGCTTCCTTCTGCTGCCTGGTTTATGCCGCAGATCGCGATGTTGAGAGCGTGGAACCAGTTTCTGCCCAAGAGGCTAGATCCAGTGCCCTTCACAATTACGATAGGCAGTTGGGTCACCGTGCCGTTGTATGCAACTTCTACGTTGGCACTGCCTAGAGTTGGCAGGTCTTGTCCTGACCATGTTCTCAGGTGCGTGTCTTCATCGAATAGATGTGGAGCATTCCGTGGCCATCGGTTGCGGTACGTCTCCTCGCTGATGAGGGTGCAGGCTGCTCCCGAGTCAACCTCAAACTCTATGGGCTGGCGGTTCACAACAAGGGTGACCATTATCTTTGGTCGCGTGCCGAGGTTGACGTTATGCAAGTCATACAACAATGTTGGTGCCGGTAGGCTGTGCTGCGTCTCAACTTGAGTTATCGACCTTGGGGAGTTCCCGCTTTTGTGTCGTTGGGGTGGCCCCTTCGCGAGTTTCTTCTTTGAGATGCAGGCCTTCTCAATGTGACCGCGTTTGTTGCAGAAATTGCATATAGCTGCTTGGAATTTGCATGTCCGGGGGTTGTGTTGCTCATCGCAACGCCAGCAGCGTTGTGGTTTAGCCGACTTTCCTGCACTTGCCTGGTTGTGATGACCTCGGTGAGCCGCTGCATGGTGAACCGGCTCGGTGGTCCCTCGCATGTCTCGCTGCTGTTGGCTAGCGCTTTCCGCTCCAACAGCGATATCGTAGGCTTTCGTGAACGTTAGGTCACTCTCGGCAAAGAGTCTTTGTTGCAAGAGATCGTCCCGTAGTCCACACACAAACCTGTCGCGCAACATAATGTCCAAGGGTAACATCGTTGCGTTGGGAGGTGGCGCTGCTGTCGTCTGCTGTCCGGTGGCTGCTGCATCTGCCTGCATTGGGCGTAGCGTCCCGAAGTTGCAGTCGGCGGCCAGAGTCTTTAGCGCCGCGACGTAGGCGCTTACTGTTTCACCCTCCAACTGGTTTCGTCGTTGGAAGCGCGCTCGGCTGAATACCTCGGACGACCTGGGGTCGTAGTGTTTCTGAAGTGCCGCAACGATGTCGTCGTAGGCCACTTCAGCCGGGTTGCTTGGCTGAACCAATGCGCAGACGGTGTCGTACGTCTGCTCACCGCACAGCGTCAGCAGGTGTGCCCTCTTCTTGCTGGAGTCTGAGATGCTGTTGGCCTCGAAGTAGAACTGGAGGCGTCCGAACCACGATGTCCAGGATGAGCCACTGAACTCCGGTATTCGGACTGATGCGTGCGTTGCCATTGCGTAGCACCGGTGAAGATAAACGCGAGCTTCGATTCCACTACCTCGTCGCCACTGTTATGTCCACGGTAGCCGGAATAACAGGCATACGTGGGAAGAAAAACTTGTTTATTACTTGAGCCGTAAGCACCTTTTTCCAGCCAGCGCGAGCGGTCTGTTTTGTCCGAGCGCACACGTTCGACTCTCGTCGTCGGAACCAGACTGGGGAGAGAGGCGCAAGAAGCAGGCGACGGGAGTCCGCCAAAAGCGAGAGGGGGAGCCGGGGGGGCCGGCCTGCGCGTCCTTGAAGCTTTCCGTGAAGTCCGTGTTCGCGGTTGGAGACATGGCACATACATACATACATACATACATACATACATACATACATACATACATACATACATACATACATACATACATACATACATACATACATACATACATACATACATACATACATACGCACGCACACACACACGCACACACACACACACACACTTACTTTCGATTGGTGTTGGTCAGCACTTGCCTAGTTCGCATCGCGCGTTGCTCTGCGTGTCCCCATTACGAGAAGAGAGCTGAAATTTGATATGCAGCAGGCCAGCGTGTCTTTTTGTTGAACCACGTGCAAACAGCCGAGAACAAAGAAGAAAGGAGGAAGGACGAACGAGCCACTGACCCCGACGGCCGTGTAACATCACAGAGTGAATACGAATCGTACCGAGTCGTACAGCGAAGTAGTGTCATCGTGCCGACGTCCTCACAATGTCATGCTGTCACTATGGCGTGCTATGATCGGTTATGCCACTGACGTCGTGACTTCGGTGGTGTGGTACCGCAGGCAGAACTTTTACAGCAGAACCTCAGTGAACCCTTCTATGATTAACTCTGACTCTCTGATTACCGCTCAAGAGCCGTAAAGGACACAGCCAAGTAATTTGTGCCCGAACCGCTTATGTAGGGGTTCGAACCTGGGACTTTCGGTAGTGAAATACATTGGCAACCGAAAAATGTAACAGCGACATAGGCTGTAAAGGTTAACATGCAATCAAGTTTGGCACGCACCAGCACATACTTTGCTCATACCTGCATTTATATATTTGCTCGAATATGACGGATTTGGTGTAGATCGTTTGACCACATGTGCCCGGTCCCTCACTCACAAGCTTCTTCCTGGAGAAGAGATCCAATTGAGAATTGCAGTACGTATAACACGTTGTTCATGTAATGATTCTTTCATTTACAATTATTATGTTTGAGACAAGCTAGATATATCATTTAGAATTCGGCGCTGTTTTCTATTGAATTCATTATTGGTAGTTCATTTTATTAATGATTGATTTCGTTCGAGTCAGATGCCCTAAATTCATTTTCTTGGCGCGTATTGGCGTGGTTTTTACACTTCGCGCTCGAATGTAGAAATAATTAATCAAAATTAATCAGTCAATCAATTGATCGATCAATCATTTAAACGGACGCTAAAGAGGAACACAATTTTTATCCCATCAGTAAATAGCCCTCTAAGAATACCAAAAGCGCCACTCTTACGCCGGGAAAGTGCCTGGTAAGCGAGAAAACGCACAGGAGGAAAATACAGGTGGCGAAGCCACCTTAATGTTCTTGCAACAGATTTTTGTGACGTCATAGATTTTGAAGGCGCCTGCTGGAGCCCCCATAATTATCGGCTGGTAAAATGGAATGACATCGTACTCTTACGTAGCAAGAGAGCTGATGTAGCAAGTTTCATGAAATTCCAAGGAGCTAGTGCGGACAGAATATTAAAAGAGACTTCGAAATCCGTGATGTCATGTTTCCGCTGACGGCACAAAATTCACATATCAAACTTGAACATTCATTTTCTCCTTTATGAATGAACACATGATGAAATCAACGATGGTAAAATTCTCAATGAAAACTCTGTCAGTATAAACTGATTTACTTTTTCTCTTTATTGTCCGTTTAACGTGCCCTGGAACAACCTTAAGGTTTTTGTGTCGCAACGACATAATACAAAGTTGAGTAGGGTAGCTTGTTGGGCGTGTTGGTTCATGGCGTGAAAAAAATTCCAGCTGAAAACGACGCAAGCACATAAAAGAAGGAATGCGCAGGACAGAGCTGGACTTACAACTGAAGCTTATTTGAAGTTTGAAGGTGCTTGCGCATGTGCGGTGGAGTTTAACTAGAGAAAAAATTTTCAAATAAACTTCAGTTGTAAGTCCAGCTTTGTCCTGTGCATTCCTTTTTCTTTGTGCTTGCGTCGTTTTCAGCTAGAATTCTTTTCACGACATAATACAAACAATAATAACTCCTCCGAAGGAACACCAAAACAAAAACAGCCAGAATATAATAATAATAATAATAATAATAATAATAATAATAATAATAATAATAATAATAATAATAATAATAATAATAATAATAATTTCAGTAATACAACGTTGATGAAGGGGGTTAGAATGAGGAGGAGGAGGAAGAAGTAGGAAAGGCAAGGGGGTTAACCTCGGCCGAGCCCGATAGGCTACTCTGCACTGGGGAAGAGGAGCGAAAGTTCTCGAAAATAGAGAGAGAGAGAGCGAAAAAACTAATAAAAATGCTGAATTGACGCTGACGTTATGGAAGTTCTTTGTCCATTTTCAAAGGCGGTTAATTACCCAGTGGCGTTCTGAAAATGCAGCAATGCTTTTTGTTTCTTGGCGCAGCCGAGATGCATAGCGCAGTAGACCTAAGATCATTTCAACGGTAGAAATGTTGATAGTAATCTGTCGCAGTCTTACACGGAGTTGTATTCTTTCATTGTCATATGTTGGGCCGTGATACAGGAGGCGGTCGATGAAAGCGACTAACATCTTTAAGTCCTCACGCCTACATACGCCACAAACACTAAACTGAGGATACATAGTGACACAAACACAAAATATATATCAAAGTAGCTAACGCTAAATGTCCCTTAGGTGTGGATGTGATCTTTCACCAAAAGAGAAGCAAACTAATTTTCCGCTCTCACTAATAAGATATCGTGGTGCAACCGAGTTTTCAGAATTCATTTACAAAAAAAAAATAGCTTGCTTTACTTACCTCGTTCACATTTCGCTAATTCAGTTTTTGAATTGTTCATCTCTGGTATTGGGACGTAAAACCCTAGAAATCAATCTATCAGCACTTCAACTATGGCGGAGTTCTCAGTTCACACGTTATTGCGCAGCTTTCGTTGACAAATGATACGTGCAAAACAAGTTTTGTGCACAGTGGGAATAGAAGTGCAATAAATGATGGTGGGACGCGCAGTGAGCGCTACTCAGCGGCGTTTTTTTTTTTTTTGCTCCTTTTTCACTATACCGTCCGGTAATCGAGTAAGTTATTTCATCATCAGGAGATGCGCTGTTATTTTCACATGACACAGTTGACATGAGATACGACTCACTTTGTCCCATGGCACAATAATTTGGGATACATGACTTCCGCAGATTGAACTAGCAATGTAATTTAAAATGCCATATTTTCCTAAGCGTTCAAGATCCCTGTTTTAAATCTGAGCAGTGTCTCTCACATGTCATTGGTGTGTTGTGTTATTTGATTGATTAATTGCTTTATTTCGTCACAGTACAGTGTAACAGGAGGCGGAGGGAAAAGCCGTAATGACGGCTTGAGGGATCCTCCGCCCCCTTTGTGAACAATGGCAGCAGCTGAAAGGACATCACAATATCATACACTTTTTATACATAGCTTATACAACAAAGAAACCTGCTGCAATCTTCTGAACCCAAATAATTACTACATTGTTTATACAACAAAAAGAGCCGTTAATTCAGCGACACTTAAATGAGACACATCTATACCTTTGCTAATGTAATTATTTAAAATTCGCGGAAGAGTACATCGAAGCATCTGAAAACCATAGTTAGTACGAAAGTAAGGAACGTTCCACATTTATGTATTTCTAGTTTCATAAGTCTTTTCCTTTAAGCAAAGATTCGCCATATCTGTAAACAAAGAGTTTGAGCGTTTGCAGCTAAGACAGTACTCTCGTAGTAGTCTGTATTGATATAGGTCATTCACTTTGATTATCTTATATTTTTTAAACAGTGGGTCGCTAGGTTAGTAAGTGAGGCGACCTGAATATATACACTCATTTTTAAGACCTGTTTACCATTTATTTATTTATTTATTTATTTATTTATTTATTTATTTATTTATTTATTTGATGCGAGGCATTTCTTCGCAAACTTGAGATATTTTGGCCCTCTCTATCTATCTGTCTACCTAGCCGCCTACCCGTCGGTGCTATCGCGGTCGCCTCGTTTACCTTGTGTACACAAAAATTTGTATTTAGGGTATCAATATACGGTCGGCATTAATTGTGGACATTTACGTCTCTAGCATCATGTAGTCGTCACGTACTTCTCGATTAACGACACTGCAATTACGTATGGCTCATACCCGTAGTACTGGGCCTGTGTTATTCGGGTATGTGCCACAGGTCTCTGAATTTCTTACTGCCCATGCCAATCTCGAACGAGGTAAAATAAACACTTAATATCTCGCTGGACCACTTTTAAAAAGATCAAAGGCATACTGAAGTGTCGTAGCTTAGGACTGTAATATAGACATAACGCACTAGACGAGCACGAGCGTGCTGTAATCTCCGAAGGCAACCTCCCAAGCAGAAGGCGGTTATCGAGTCTGGACCGCTAAGGTGCCAAGTAAGCACGCTGCCACTAGGCTAGGGCGGCTCCTCCCGCGCGGTAAACAAACCTCTGCGCCAGTACCTGTGATAAAGGTGTTTGTGTGACGTCACTTGCACTTCTTAGCAGTGTGATGAAGTGTACGCTTGTTGTACAAACGCTCGGCATGCTTTTGTCCAACTTTGCTCAATCCCTTAGGAAAAGTTCAACCAATGACGCTCGTAATACGTACATCACGATGCCTTAGCATGTATTTCTCTTAGAGGAAACAGGTGCCTGTGTTCTAACGCCAGTTCTAACGTCACGTCGCTATGACCTAAAATAGAGTCACCACAGTGGTGCTGAGTTTGTTGGTTAGTCCATGGATGTTACGCATACACGCACTCATGAACTTTGCAGAAAGAAGTTCGTCCTATTTTTAGTCCTTCGCTGAATGCCTCGTAATATCCTATAGGCAACTACTTCGCTGACTGCTTCGCATGACACCGATCACCATATAGGGTGGGATCTGCAGGATTTTTATTTATTTATGACTCTTTTGGCCTGGTTTAATGCATGTAGTAAACAACTGAAGATAGCGATGCAGACGATAGTGATAAATGTGGCTTTAAGAGTGCAAACATTTTGTTTATGCATTATTTGCAAATGACAGAGTGAAGCAAATATTTTCTGCAAATTTATTCATTACCTCTTGTAGAACTATCCCAAACACCAAATCTTTGCGCATATTTTGTCCTGTGTGGCGGTCTATCAAATTTGTTTGGGTTATTTTATCACCGTTTGGTTGCCGGTGTTCTCTGTATCAAAACGTCAGATAACGACGCGGCAGCGTTAGCAAGAAGCAGGCATAATAAATAATTACAGGATAACGTGGCCTAACTGTTATTGTACTAGAGAATGAATTAAACAACTTTGGGAGGTGATGCGATTCGTAGAGCATGTAACACATAGAGTCTAAGGCTAACAATATGGCTGCCAATGCGATGGAACGGCAGCAATGAACGACAAAATACCAGGGGTGCAATGTAAGGCGGTCATGTTGAGAAAAAGCTTCAGGAGGCCCACACCGGAATGCAGAAGCTGTTCCGTGGTATAGTTCTACCTGATCAGTCAGGCCTGCTTTTACAGGCAGAACTGACCAATCAGGGAAGAGTAACACGAGAGTTGTATTCCGTATCCTGTGGTGCAGTGGAGGCCCCAGTTGTCTTGTGCAATAGGTAGCTGCAAAATGTTGGTTAGTTTTCCCGCATCGTAGGCATGATATCTCGCACTTATGTGTACATTAGGGCCTATTTCAGATTATCCGCAACTGCACGACGGTTATGTATACTGTTCCGACTGAGAAACAAAACCGTATTTTTATCCACCTCGTAACCGCTTAACCTACCTGTAAAGCGTGCTTTGCCTGTAAGGCACCTCCGCCATGCAACAGAACCATACAAGTAAGTACCGAGTAAGAGGCCACTGAAACTTCACAGCCAGTTTTCCCGGGATGGAAATGGCGAGCGCACAATAATGTATTTACCAGACTTCATAGCTAACTATGTCATAATAGAAGTCTCTAGATTCAGTTTTTCATGCCTGTTATTCCACACTGCACAGTCTTAGTGCAGCCATTAAACGACGTTTTTAAAAGCGCCTAGGAGCCAGTCACTTCCGATGCCCTCGACGTTTCAGGCTCATTGTGCCTTTTCTTAGCAGCTAAGAATGTCGGCGCTGAGGCAGCTGTAGTGTTAAATCCCGTTTTTATAACGTACCGCGTAAGGTGATGCTATATGCATCCAGCGAGCCATAACAATATGGTTTCTAGAAATATACCTCTGTTGTTTTAATGGTGAGCTTTCGGTTGTTTACCTCGAAATATTAAACCAACGAGACACCCTACAAGTCTTCTGTCGCAAAGTGTTGGCCGTCTTCGCCACCATTCAAGGTTCCCACCGCTTTGTGGAAGGACGCGTGTTCCCTCTAATGATCGATCACACACAGCTGACTTTCGTGGTATGCAAGCACACTTTCCTCAAAGTACGTCGCTCGGCAGTTGTGGCACCTTGCGCATATTCCCCAAGCTCACCACGGACATACAGCATGTCGGGATGATAGTACACAATGGAGCAGACGATGCCCTCCGACGTATTGCGGCGCCCGGATACTCTTGTATTGCTGTCGATGGGCATGCGTCATCGGAAGCGCAACACAGCCACGCTTAACTAAAAGCGCTACAGCAACATTCCTGCTCCATTCACCTAGTCCTGTTCTCGGACTGGGACGAGGTTGAATGCAGTACGCGAAGCACGGCGCCGATTTTGGGGGAGCATGTCACGTGGCATTTCGTTGCGTGGTTTTACCTGGAACATGTCACATGACTGCGTTACTTGGTTTGGACGAGAACATGCCACGTAGCGTTTCGCTGCGTAATTCTGGGGAAACATGTCACGTGGCATTTCCTTACGTGATTTTTCAGGGGAAAAATTCATGGGAATCTTTTTTTTTGCGTGATTTTGGTGGGAAACATGCCACGTCACATTGCGTTGCGTGTTTCTGGCGGGAACATGTAACGTGACATTGCTGTACGTGGTTTTGGCGGGAACATGTCACGTGACCACCTCAAACCACGTAGCGGAATGCCACGTGACATGTTTCCGCGAAAATTACTTGACGCAATGTCACGTGACATGTTCTCGCCAAAATATCACATGAATATGAAGCGACCTGTTTCTGTTAATCGGCCAGCTTCGGTGTGATATGGCCTTGCGCGACATAGCGGAAGCTGCGTGCTTTTTTTTTTTTCAGCGCTTGCTATTGTAGCAGTTCGCGGTTTATACGATTCTTCATTCGCGCTGGCCTTTTTCAATTGTCTGCATGGTAACGCAGATTACAGAGCCTGTCATTACCTTTGTAAAAGGAGGTTGCAAGTCATTGAATTGTGAAGCATTGCTTTTGACACGGAACGCTTGCCATCAATGACAAATTATCTTCACTTACTTAATTCCTCATCTACCGAGCTTAAATACCAGTATATAGAAAAAAAATCTGTTTTCACTTATTCATGCGTGGTGCTTATTTCTCTTTCCTGTTGTTTTATTGAAATCTTATTCCGCATTGATATTGTGTGTTCAGTTGCTCTTTGACAATGTGATAGCGCGTTTTTGATTTCTTATTGACTGTTTTTGCTGTTGCCCACTTGCCAATCACGCATGGGATTGCGGATTAGTCAAGCCGCCTATTAGCATCTTTTCATGCTATTCGCAGCATGAAAGCGTGGTGGCGTCACGCAGTGTTTCTATGGTGTTGGGTGCTTTTCGACTAGGAGCAAGTTATGCAACGGGGAAACACACGCGGAGACAAAAAACATGCTTCGCATTTTTCACAGCCGCTGTTTTCATAAGTTATGCGGTTTGAACTTAACACGAAGGCTTCGAATGACGTGAAATGGCCCTATCGAAAGCACGTGGAACTTAATCTTTACAGGCAACGTGTGGGAGGGTACTCCCACTGTTCACAGGCGTCTTATCATCCACCATGCTGTTTTTATGCTTATTTCGTGGTTTTCTTTATTGAAACGAATAATAAGCTCTGCGGCGTGTGCCTGACTGGAACAAAGATATGCCTTTGCGTTGAATTGTTAGCCTGGCGATTTTTGTTTACGTCAGGAAATTTTCCTGCCAACGAGAGGTATACAGATTCGCTGTAATAGCTGTGTTCTCAGCAGAATTTTCATTACGAGGTTTTCTGATATAGGGTTAAGTTGTGCAAGCATAAGCAAACGAGCGAGAATTACAAATCGCTCGAACCTCATAATAGATCACTACGCATACAAAGTACGAATTGGTGTTGTCCTTTTGGTTACAACCGAGATTATCAGTTTGTAACCGCAACGGCTTCGCTATAATGTAATAGGAAAAGCGTTTCTACAATTTGTGCACCGAATTCTGACCAGAGGTAGCAGCAGAGTGCTCCCAACGTCACAGTTTGTACTAAAGAACGAGCAAAAATACGGCAATTTCACACAGAGCATTCCCAGTGAGCAAAAATAAGGCGTTTCTTGAATGTACGAAAAAAAAAAGACGGAAAGCCTCTATTTTCTTGCGTACTTATAGGCAGCACACAATGCATTAGTATTTTGCGTTTTGAGGGAGAAGAATATATTTTTCGTCGTTGTTTATATTAATTCTTTCGTTATCATTCTTGCAGTAGTTTCTAGTATACTCAATCTCACGGCGCGAAGAAGAGTTGCGAGCGAAATGTGGGGGCATATTCACTCTGGGCTCGAGGTTTTTTCCACTCTAAAGTTTAGAAGAGCCAATTGCCCCAACACTATACGCTCTAGGAGCTGCTTGAAAACCTCGCGCATATGAATTGCCTACTTTGAGACGGCCCCAAGTTAGGCAAGTTGCACAAACGATGTAAGAGTTTCGAGATTCTGAGCTTCAGTAGTTTCTTTGGAATTGAAAGAGTCTGACGATGGCGAGAATCTTGACACCAGTTCATATTTTATCATTTTGATAGTTTCTTTCCAAGCAGAGCGTGAATCTTCATAGAAGGAAAGGGAGACCAGCATTATTTTGCGTACGAGGGCATTTTTTTAAACTTACGCTTGGTGTCCCGGACAAGCGTGCTGTTGTTTTAGAAATCATTGGCATTTACTCTCCTGAATTGGTGCCGTGCCGACGATAACAGGGAGTCCGGCAATGATATTTCTTTTACAAAGCTCAGATAGCGCGAGCCCGGCAGGAACAGCGCGATGGCAACGACGACTTCAAAATCCACTACCGCTACCATCATCATCATCATAATCATCATCTGTACACTGCAGGACGAAGGCTTCTTCCAATGCTCTTCCTCCTTTCCAGTCCTGTGCGAGCTGATTGTATTTGATGCCTACGAATTAATTTCGCCACTGCACCTTACTCACTGTCGTCCACAGGTACGCTTCCGCTTTCTTGGTATCCATTCCGTCGTTCGAATTGTCCATCGTTGTCTAGCCTTCTCATCGCGTGACCTGCCCAAGTCCATTTTTTCTTCTTATCTTCGATTATTATGTCGGCTACCCCTGGCTGCTCCCTGACCCACTCGGCTGTCTTCCTATCGCTTAATGTATCACTTTTCGTTCCATTGCCCGCTGTGTGGTTCTTAACTTCCTCTATAGCTCCTTTGCTCTTTTCCAACTTTCTGTCCTGTATGTTATTACTGGCAAAATGTGGAGTTAATTATCATGGAGTTAATTCAGATTCACCCTGTTACGCATGATCGTGAAACGATGGCTTTCAAACACGCCGGGAAAAGTCACGTTGATGCACGGGTACCGAGTCTTGTTCGGGAAAAGGGGAATACTTGTCCTACTCTGTGCGAAAATATTGCACACCAGATAAGACACACTAAGCTAATGAAAACAGTGGAGGCAAATCTACGGAAAACCTGACAGACTGTTTAGTGCTCAGCGCCACCAGGTAGCCGTGCTTTCTCCAATCGACTACATACGCAACTCTACCTACTACAGCTCGCATATAGGCAGCGTAAGGCTGGACGGAGTTCTATGGCCAACTATCATTGGTGTTGTTGTTATGCGACTTTTGTCTTTTTTGAAAGCAAACGTACGGAGTGTAGTACGAATTGTCTTTCGTGATAATTCATGCTACATGCTCGAAAAAGCAGTGGCTTCAGTAGCGCATCATAATGAAAACACCGCGCACACACAAAAACAAAGGAGGAGCAGAGCGATACGAGCGCTGGCAATTAGTGCAGCTAAAAAGCCCTTGTTTTTGTCTTTGTGTTTGTGCGCTGTTTTCTTTATTTATTATTTATTTTATTTAGTGATACTGTTAAGCCTCTCTTGAGGGTTGTTACCGGAAGGGCGCAATGCATAACACTTCACACACTTACATGGAGCAACGGCCAATCAACAAGCAACACCATAGCTATTACAAATGTCTATCTCACAATACTTGAAAATCGGATACATCATTTGCTTGTACAGCTTCCTCTGGCAAACTGTTCCACAAGGTAATGACATCAGGGAAAAATGAAAAACGAAATAAATCAGAACGGGTCTGTATTGGTTGCACAATCACGGGATGTGTTGTTCGCAGAGGCCGTTTTTCAAGCAGCTGTTTTATATATGCATCTCTGTTCACTTTTACCTTTCCATGTAATATCTGAAAGAATAATTTCAATCGACACTTCTGTCTTCTCACTTCTAACAGTTCCAAATCACATGCCTTTAACATGTCCGTTACCGAGTCTGTTCGCCTGTATTTCGAATAAATAAAGCGTACTGACAGTCTCTGAATACGCTCCAATTTTTTCTTAAGAACCTTCTGATGCGGGCTCCAAACTGCGCTAGCGTATTCTAGAATAGGACGTATATAAGTTTTATATGCCAATAATTTCACCCCTCTCGTTGCTTTCGGTATTTTTTCCTCAAGAAACATAATTTTTGGTATGCTGACAAACATATGTTATCTACATGATGTGTCCAATTTAATTTATCTGTAATTGTCACACCTAAGTACTTAAAGCTTGTGGCGTTATCCAGGATTCTGTCCTCAATCTTATATTCAAAGAAAAGTGGAGTTTTCTTTTTCGTTATTCGAGTGTACGTGGACTTTTTGAAATTAATTTCCATCCCCCATTTCCTGCACCACGAACTTAGTGATTGAAGACACTGATTAATTTTAAGCTGGTCGTCTCTGCATGTAACTTGGCAATAAATCAGACAGTCGTCTGCAAAAAGTTTAATTTTTACAGGCGGTTCGACAACTACGGCAATGTCGTTTATATATACCAGGAACAAGATTGGTCCCAAGACCGAGCCCTGCGGTACTTCTGAATAAACCTCTAAATTGCTCGATAAACCATTTTTAACTTTAACAGCTTGTTGCCGGTGTGATAAGAATGCACCAATCCAATCAAGCAACTGCGTACTGATTCCTACACCAAGAAGTTTAGAAAGAAGTTTATGGTGAGATACTTTATCAAATGCCTTTGCGAAATCCATACATGTAGCATCAATTTGCTAACTTGCATCCAGAGAAATACAAAATTCATGAATTGTTTCAATAAGTTGTGTAACAGTAGAAAGACCGGATCTGAAGCCATGCTGGAAAGGGCACAAGATATTATTTTCTTCTAGAAACTGCCTTATATGTTTTGCTATGATGTGTTCAACCATTTTGCAGCACACGGATGTAATAGATAAAGGTCTATAGTTGTTTATTAACATACGGTTACCACTTTTGAATATAGGAACAACTACTGCACTGCGCCAGTCTTGGGGTAACGAGCTATAGTTCAAGGATTTTCGAAACAGCACTGTAAGGTAATAAAACAACCACTCAGCATATCGTCGCAAAAACACAGTTGGTATACCATCCGGTCCGGCAGATTTTTTTGTGTCTAACAGTAATAATTGGTTAAATATTCCTTCATGAGTAATGCAAATTTCTTCCGCCATGCTTGTCAGTGGAAGAGGTAACTGATACTCTTCGGTATCGTCTTGGCGTTTGACAAACACTGATTGGAAGTAACGATTGAACCTGTCGGAAATTTCACCCTCCTCCTCTATGACTTCCGTTCCATCTAATACCTGTTCAATTCTCTCACCCTTGCTCTGGAAAAATAGCCAAAATTTTTGTGGAGAATCCTGCAGAAAGCTAGTGAGCGTTTCATTGAAAAATGTTTCCTTAGCTTGCCTCAGTTCTGTTTTTAGGTTCTTTTAATTATCGAAATTTCAGCTGCCGTTGCCTTTCGTTTACGCAGTCTTTTTATTTTGCGTTTCATATGGATGATGTTCCTATTTATTCACGGGTTGCATTGTCTTTTTTTTTTTTGACCGCGTGGGTATAAAGTTGTCTATACAGTGCTGTATTATTTCTTTAAAACGCCTCCACAAGTTTTCAATTGATTCCATCTCTGACGCGTTCTGAAAATCATCAAGTGATAGCTCCAAATAATCAAGAATAGATGTATCATCTGCGTGGCAATAATCTTCAACATGAACAAGCACATAGGGTCTTGTTCGGACACTAGGACCACGGATAACGTTCATAGAAATCAATCTGTGGTCAGATTCCATTTTCTACTGTCATTTCATAGCCATACACTTTACTAGAGATGAAAATCAAGTCCAACAATGACTGAGACGTAAGGGTAACTCTCGTATAATGATTTGCTATTTGGCTCAGGTTATGGGAAAGCATGACTTCAAGTAGCAGGTTAGCATTAGCAGTCTCTATAGGACCAGTGTGAAGTTTTCCCCAATTAATGTGAGGCAAATTAAAGTCGCCAGCCATTATTAGTCTTGTATTTTCATTTACATTGGAACACAAAAACATGTTCAAGTTTTCTAGGAACTCAGGTGGAGTGCAAGGTGGTCTGTACACGGCTCCAATAACATACACTGTGTTAGCATAATTCACCTTACACCAAACCATTTCTGAAAAGGTACAATTTATTTTTGTTGCAACTATTGAACTTTTGATCACCAGTGCAACACCACCACCTCGGCAATCCCTGTCCCACCTGAAGATCTTATAACCCACCGGAACAATGCAACTGTCTTCGATAGTATTATTTAACCATGTCTCAGTTATTATAACTACATGCGGGCTATACGAAAGTAATAAATATTCGAACTCTGCTACTTTGTTAACGATGCTCCTTGCGTTTAGCACAAGCAATCTTAGCTACGATGGTGGCGGTGCAACTTGCCTCCCAAACATTTTGACTGATGATCTTGTTGTCGCTGAACTGCGCAGGGCAGAATCACCCGCATTATGTTTGCGCAGCACTTTATCTTGATTCGTTTACATGGGCAGCGGGTTTTCCTTTCGTCATCCCATTCAAAAAAGTCATCATTTACCTTTACCTTGTGGCTTTTAAAAGTCAAGTCTGAAATATCCGGCCTCATAGCATCCATCTTAGCGTCTGACGCGGCCTGATTTTCTAAGATTTTGTCTAGCATCTGCGCTGTGCTTGGTCCGGGATATTTCTCGACATCACCTGACGTCAGGAGCGTCAAGACCGCAGACCAACAATCAATCATACAAGCAACACAAGCAGCCGAGCACGCTTTATGAAGTGTTACTAACTCGCCCAAATTGCTACTGCGCTTTACCAGTGCACTACAAGAAAAAAACCTTTATTGGGCGTATTTTTCAGCGGTTTGGTAAGTTCTTAAGGTCGCTTTGTTATGCGTGCTTTGTTTGGCGGTGAGCTTCCTTAATATTGTAATATATTTCATGGTAATCTGTACACTTAGGATAAACTTGTTTAGTACGTTGGACAATGAGTATACGTGGTTGTGCGATGGTTTGTGGGAGCTATATGGCTTTAAGTGTCATTGTATTGGTTGAATCGCGTGTTGCGCCGCAACATCGCTTTTCCTTCAACTCCGCGGTGTTATTGCTGATATCATTCGTCAAGAGCTCATGACTGAATGCAAACTAAAGCTTTAACAATCTCTTTCTACAGCATCAAAATTCATTTAATAAAGCAAATATATATTGCAAACTGAAGAACATTATGTTGAATAACTCCGGTGAAAGAGAATGTTTTTGATACATGCTTAGAAAGACGGGCTTTCCCGGTTGCCGGCGCTGACGTTTATTCAGGGAACATTTGCAGGAACAAAAATATCCACGACATTGAAGCAGCGACATTTTTGATATTTCTGTAAAGAAAACATACATGTTTTCAAACAGCAAGTGTTCTAGTATCACAGAGCATCAAGCTGTTCCGTTGTTACGTATTAAACGTGGGTAATGGGTAATTTTTTCAATACAAAATGTTAAAGACCTATACCTCTGCCTTACTTATTTCTTGTCCAAGCCCGGAAATCTACGTGAATATTGTCCCCGCAGCCTGAAGTCGTGAAAATATAATGTTGTTAAATATGATGGTTATGGCTCTGGAGCTATGGCTGTGTCCCAATCGGATCTCTTTTTATGAGCGTTTGCTGCTCTCACATGAGGGATACTGCTACGCAACAGTGCACGATTGCTGGTCTGAGAATGAGGGTTAGCATACGTGAAAACATTCGCGAGTGAAAACTACGTATCAGCTGTCGTAGGCAGAAAGCTAAAAAATCTCGTCACGTGTATCTTCAAAAATTGTGAAAATGACTTTTCGGAAGCCCTGCGGCGGCCCCGACGTAACAGCAGCGTTGTTTCAAATCCAATCCAAAGATATTTCAGCATGCAATTGCAAGACAGCCTGAGTCAGATCACCGTGAATGTTTTGCCGATGAAACGAAAGAGTAGTATGTTTTGGCGTTTACGCCTTTATATATTGCTAATTCATCTTACCATGGCAGGAAGTCTTCATTTTATACTTTACGCTATTCTACAAGTCCTTTAATTCAGGCGACTTAAGTTTAGCGGGACTGGGGAATAGGAAGCAGTAACAATGCCAGCAAGCTGGCTACTAGAGCGTGAACGACGGAGGCGTGAACGCCTCGTCTTTGCCGGCTCGTCTCTATTAAATACAACGGAATTTTCGGATAGAAAGCGCACTTCGACGTCACTATATTATGCTTCCTTTTCTTCATTCTCACTACGGCACACAAACAGCATACGAGCGCCTAATAGAAATCTTCTCTTAAAAAAAAATGAACAGCTGACGCTGCACAAGTATGGCCATTTCAATATCATATGAGTAGTACTTTGTCCTTTACTGTTTTACAAGGCGAGGCAGTATTTATTGAAATACTTAGTACTATCTGCCATTGTGCATGATGCTATGATATTCGTTGGTTTCAAAATATAACGCTGAAGAAAAAACTAAACTTGCTAGAATCATTGCTCGAAAGAGAAATTACGTCTTATGTTCCTTTACTGTCGACAGTTGAAAAAGCAGAACATTTTAATCCTTAAAATAAATAGAAGACTATTCAGATGCCTATAGGTAAGTGGAAGCACTCGAACAATAAAAGATTAGCTCAGAAAATGTGTAGTCAAACGAATATGGACAGTGATCAAGGTTTTGTTTAGTAATGTATCAGAAGTATTTGATTCATTTAGTACTTCACAGAGGCTGCATTTGCGGTACTTTAGGTATGTAGTTACAGGTATCTGCCACATCATTTTCTGTGAAGGTGTGCGAGCAGACTCAATTTTTTCACGAGCTCAGCATAGAACGCTCCAAACACCTAATTAGAGAAGAAGCGGCTTGAAATGAAATGTTTGACGGGCGTCATTGTATAGGCACGTGAAGTCTTAGGTTCGAAACCAAACAACATTGACGTTAACAGCCTGTTGGTGACATTGCCTGTGTATCACCAAGTTATCCTGCAACCGTGAATATCACAACGACTGGCAGTTAGTGCAATAAAATGCTTTTTCTGAAGCTAACGGTCTACAGGTGCAAAAAAAAAATGATTTCTATAAGCGCCCACATGCTTACCACCTCCACCTATTATACAACAAAACACGAAAACGAAGCCAGGATCGATCTACATCACACTGCACGGTGCGCCTCCGTGGGCAGATTGTGGCGGTGACATCCTTTTCTATATGTCAGAAAGTTATCATCCCAACACATGCACTATCTTTAAGTAAACCTTAAAGACACCGCCAAAAGAAAGAAAGGAGAGCGACGATATTTATTCGGGTTGTTACGCAAACCGTAGAAGTCGCGCCTCCCTTGGATTATTTGTCACGCCTTGATATCGTCCCTCCTCCTTCCCGCTGACGCTATCTTCGCATGTTCTTTGTTGTATAGCAGGCTACACGTCCTCTTGCGACAGAGGCCCCACTGGTTGCATCATTTTTCACTGCTGCGTGCTTGGGAACTCTTGAGTTGTGAAGGGCATACACTTAACAGCTCGTTATACGCGATGGTGGTTGTTGCAGTGGTGCGACACGCTCTCTATAAATGGAAGAAAGTACGTCAAGAAAACAGGGAAAGCTTTCAGAAACGTCGAGGCTCTTCGCCGCTTTCTTATTCCTAAAAACTTCGTAAGGCGTGGGTGCCTTAAAGCAATCCACGCGTAAGAAAGGGCTGTGCCACAATTCATCACCAGGGGCCCGGCTGTAACGTTTCCTGCGCAACTTAACGGGAGCACCTTCATAATCTCGATAACAGCGCAAACCCTACAACGGCTTTTATTTGCGACTGTGTTACCGTAATGTTGTTAGGATTTCACGTTCATAAATGACAAACTATCCGTGTGCCACATGTCCTTTGTTGCATACTTTATGGATCTATATCAGAGGTGTCTGCATCTAGATACATGTTCGCACATTATTCAGCCAGCCTTAGTATTTGCAGTTAGTGTTCTCACAAATTTTTATTTGGGCTCTTAGTTCGCCGCCTCTCCCACCGATGGTGCGACAGTGTTCCACATTCTGCGCTCGTCTTTCATTTTGCATACAGCATTCATGACTGTATTTGTCTGCATGAAAGCCTCGAATCCGCGACTTTAAAGAACCTCAAAACATTCAAATCGGCCATCCACAACATACGATAGCAGACGCGATACCTGACACCCAAGTTCAGGTATCGTAGGGCGGGCACAAATGAAAAAGATACGCTAAAGCTTGCACAAGGCTTAGTATTAACCAAAATAACGTACGGCCCGTCCTTCCTAATCCTAAACGGAGGAGAAGAAAGGCAGGCAGACGCCATTGTTAGGACGGTATACAAGGCAGCTCTGGGACTACCCAGGTTCACTTCCACGGAGCTCATACTGGCCCTGAGGCTGCAGAACACCTTTGAAGTGATCAGGAAGGCTACGCTAATAAGCCACAGGGAGCGCCTCAGCTCAACCATCTATGGGAAAGACATTGCTTAACATAATAGGCATCCTTCCACACCTCGAATACCTCGCAGAACAAGAGTGTACGACTTCCCCCTCATGCTAGAGCTAGAAACAGCAATCGCACCTTCGCCCAATAGCATGCACCCCGAATTCAGAAAACGGAGGCGCAAAGCACGCGCTTAACACATTCAAACATCTTACGCGAACCACCGGATATACAGGCCATATACATGGACGCGAAGAAATACCCGCATCCGAACGAACGCGGAACACTAAGCAGATACGCACAGGCAATTAGCACACCGTGGCGCACACCCAAGAAGGGTCACCCGCGGTAACAGAGATCCTCGCCGTTGCGATAGCTTTAGCCCAAGCAGAAGGTTCACTGAAGAATACAGTGATAATCGCACACTCCCGGGAGACGTTCTGCATGTTGTTCAAGGGTCACGTGACCAAAGCAAGCCTCGGGTTTTTCGGAAGAATTTCGCTCACCATCACCACCTCCTTTGGTACTCGGGGCCCAATTAAATTGAGAAGAAGGGAGAGGTCGACTCGCTAGTGTGAGGATTTACAAACCGACCGGCGGCGCGACTGGGCCAAGAGTTCGCGCGACAATAACAGGCGGTAAATGAATCGCAGCAAGATCGACATAACGCTTCTTCCTAAATGCTACATCGATAGCTGCTGACAAGCGTGGACCTATATTTACGGTTGAAATTTGTCTCAAGTCTAATATCATTCTACCCAACCAGATAGACAATGGCTTCCTGACTACTTAGTTTCGGGTGAGGGGGAACATATCTAAATCTAGTTCCCTTAAGTGGAGCGCTCCAGTAGGCTCGTGAGGCGGCGTCGAGACAAGACCTCAGAGTCCCGTCATGGGAGACATAAGCCCGCGTCGCAAAATTTTGCTGAATTATCAATAAATCTATTTTCATTCATTCCTCCACTTAAATCGTAAACTGTCATGTTCATCGCCCCTGCTGGGGGCGACTCCGCGTGGTGTGGCGGAGCACCTAACCTGAAACATATAACGTGGTACCGTATATTACACCGGCTCAACGAGGCTAAGCAGGCCTCATCAATGGAGCATTCGGAGACAGAGGGAGCCAGTTCAGACCAGGAAGGGAAAAGGGCCCTAATTAATCAGGTCAAGCGGTAGGTCGAGGTCAGTACTTGCACTGGAGCTCCAACCGATCACCTTAATAAAATTATTACTCAAAGACTAGGCTGCGTGCAATGCAGCCTAGTCTTAGAGTCAGAGTACTTAAGGCAAGCTAAAGAATCACAGTTACCTCATTTTGTTGGCTTAACGGTATCGCCATGTGCGATGCGCGGAAGTTCAGTGTTAGTGTATGTTTGTCTTGAGAACTTCTAACACGCTTTGGAGTCGACCCATTCGTAAATAATGCGAAGCTAAGAAACACCGTGCCGAATCATTGTAATCACTTCATCTCCTTATCTGGAAAGAGTACATGCGTTCCTGTTGCCGTGTATGCGTACGTGCCAGCGTGTGTTAGAAATCGCACTGGTGGCAGCGCTACATATCAAATCTAGACAAATTAGTGGCATTTATAAGGGAAACCGCGCGTTTCAGTCGAAAGTGAAGCACAATGCATATATGGAATCTTCAGGTACATCTTAAAGAAGTGCAAAAGCTGCTTTTCATTTTCGTTCTGTACAAGAGCGAGATACCGTTACCACACTTGTTGATTTCCACAAAGCTACCTACAACAGCGGCCTACAACCATATAGACGCGATATAGCCTTTAGCTATGCTCACAATAACTGCTGAGGTGGTTTCTGACCCTGCCTGCACATGTCGATTGATTTATGAGCGTGTTCTTGGAGTTAGGGCGGGGCACGTTTTGTGAGCGGAATATTTGTGCCAGTGCGCTTCGAAAGGTGTTGCCGGAGGGGCAGCAAAAGGCAAGAAATGTAGATTGACTTCTTAGAGTTTATGTGCTTAGGTGTTCGCATTGATTGCACATTCGCTCTGCACTTTACAAGAGGCACTGTGCGGCTCGAGCCCGAGTACTTCTGCCGCTAGCACGATGGCGATTCCTTGATTGTAGTGCAGCCGTTACATCGTCATTACCTGTCATTCAAACATCTTTATTGCACTGCATCGCACATTGCCCGCGCTGCTTTAGGAGAACACCCTGTGTGGAAGCAAAAGTAACGTAGCATAATCTGAAAGGAGGCAACACACACACACAGAGAGAGAGAAATAAGGAAGGGAAGGCAGGGATGTTAACCAGTCAGGAGTCCTGTTGGCTACCCTGCAATGGGGGATGGGAGAAGGGAAAGAAAAGAAAAGAGAAGGAAAGAGGGGGAGTGCCTACAGGACAGCCCAATATAATGTCACAGGTGCTCGGTGACGCCAGATGTTTTCAGGAAGCCCAAAAGCGCTTTCATTGCTTTCTGAGTCGTTCGTCGATGAGGTCGGTTGGAGACTACAGATCACTTGTTGTACCGCTGCCCACAATTTGAGGAACATAGACTGCCTTTGGCCGAGTCCTTCAAAAAGCTCGACGATCGTCGTCTAAGTAAACAGACAATTTGGGATACCGTCCTCATGCACCGAGAAGACACAGAACTTTCAGCAATGTTATGGAGGCAAACCGTATCGTATCTAAGATATCGGCTAGAAGTTAATAGTATACTAACGTCAAATATATAATCAAAAGAGGAAGAGGTATGTGTGTATAGGTCAGTAGAACCACACACGCAGTATTTTATATGTAGGAGGATGACTGCACTCTCCGTCGCCTTTTGAACAAATGGATCTTAAAAGCATGTACGTACAACCACACATCGAATAACACTTTGCACCAAACATTTATCCTACGTCAGCCCATAACGCGATACCAGTGGTGTGGTCATTGAGAATGCGCACAGTTCTTCCTTTGAAAAGCTGCCGTATTTCCGATCGCGCACAATAGTGTAATCCTCAAGGTGTGTAGTATTTGTCTTCTTTTCTTTTTTTCTTAAATGCGAAACATTTCTTGGCGAACTTGAGGAGCTTTGATTTTATATACCTACCCAGCCGCCTATGTCTCGGTGCTCTCCTTGTCGTGTCTTTCACTTTGTGCACATCAAGACTGAGATGGCACAGTACGAGCGTACGGAGAACATGCATTATTGGTCTACACATCGCTAGTACGATATAGTACGATAACGATGATACGATCGCGTGTGGCTCGTAGCCGTAGTGCTCGGCCCGCGTAATGCGGCTAAGAGCCACAGCTGGTTGAATCTTAACGTCACGGCTTATGTTAATCAATGACCAACCAAATGAGAAGCTAATGAGAAGACGCTTTGCGCGAGTTCAAAGCAAAAAAATCGTTTTCTGTAGGTTACGATTGCTGTATACACCTAACAAGCGTGCGAACATAGACACGCGTCAAGCCAGCACTCGTTAGGTTGGTTGAAATCGAACTTGGGACACCAAGGTGCCAGGCAAGCAGGCTACCACCCGTCCACGGCTACTCTTCCAGAGTTTCATATATTGTAAATAAACCTGTCGCATCAAGGGGCGTGGTAATGTCGTTTGTGCTCAGTGTACACGTCGTAACACTTGAACCCTAGTCGTAAAAGCTGGCTGAATGCCGTATTGTTCGGCATTGGCAAATTCCTCGCTGGCTTCTTCGCATGACATCGATTCCTACAATGCGTGGACTGCGCCAAATATTTTACAATCAGGCGATGGACAGAATACAAAAGTTATAGCCTGTACATCAGTAGGCCGCGGATACACAACCGCCAGCGCAAAATGTAGCACACAAAAAGACCCAGATGAATGCCTTCTTTCTTATGCGTGCACTATTGATATTATGCGTTAGTAATGAAATATGACTGTTGTGCGTACGCCCCACCACTGTGGTCTAGTGGTTATGTCACTCGGCTGCTGATCCGAAGGTCGGGGGATCGAATTCCGGCCGCGGCGGCTGCATTTCGATGGAGGCGAAATGTTGAGGCCCCTGTGCTGTGCGATGTCTGTGCACGTTAAATAACTCCAGGTGGTCGAAATTTCCGGAGCCCTCCACTACGGCGTCTATCATGATCAGAGCTGGTTTTGGGACGTTAAACCCCACAAATAATTCAATTGCTGTGCGTAGCCCGCGAAATTATTAGCAATAAGCGTTCCGATACTATTTTCTTTTTGAGCTTTGACTTTCTGAAGCAGAAGAACACGAAACGTGGCTATAACGTTCGAACATTATGCGCTCTTTAATCAATCACACAATTATTTGGAAAACCAAAGCAAGGTGAACGGAAAGAAAGCTTAATGTCGGTAAGACCCGGCCCATATTTCCTGCGTTACTGGGGGCCGCTTAACTTATGAGCAATAATCGATATCTGAAAACATGGCATCTCGTCCCTCCTGTGGCAAGACATGTTCTCGCGCACTATGACTCCCTCTTTTCTTTATTACTTATAGGTCAAATTATACATGATAACCACTTGTTTACTGCTTTGTCTGTCTCCCTTTTATATTTTATGCTTAAAGTATTGCCGAAATCTGAATGCCATTGATAGAGTGGTGCATAATGCGTATAATTTCGAGGTACCATTGCTCTTCTTGGGATTGTAGCGTTGACAGAAAAGTTGGAGAAAAATGCAAAGGATGTTAACACATGATCTGTCCTCTATTGGAAACTTCAAGCTTTTTCTTTGACGTCGAATGTCTCTTTCTTTTTCGGTCGGACCTGTTTATGCAAGTCAGTGAAGAAACTGCCAGCCTTAAGGTTGCTTGATCTTTTTTAGAGGCTTACATGTTCAAGTTGAAAAAACCTCAAAGGAATCCAGTTAATTCATCATGTCAGATACCTCGCTACATAACACCGGACGTGTTCTTGAGATGTTAAGCAATGCCTCGTAGACTGCATTCTCCGGCGAAGGTTGCTGCATGAATCAAAGGGTAATGATGTCGAGCGCTTAGTGCTTTTCTTTGTTTCTTTTTTTAAAGTCTGGTGACTCAGCTCTATTGCGAAGGACTGGAAAAGAGAGTCAACTACCTACATTCCTTAGCAGTGCTCATTAAGCTATGTCCAAGTACTTGCTGGGGCCTCATATGGCGGTGCAGCTTGTTTCTTTTTCATTATTTTCGGTCAGTAATATGAAAGAGAGTCAAAGTGTGCATTGTAATCTTCGACAGCTTATTGCATAGGAAGCAAGCGACGTGCCAGTAGGGGGCTTGGCAAGAATTTGTGGCCCCGTTACTGCGTCAAGCTTTTCTGTATTTGTCTTTAGCCTAGTGGAGCTAAAAATCCTCCATGTTCTTTGATTTATGTTTTCGTTTTTGTTCTGTTCCATTTACGTGTCCTAACATGTACGAGCGAAGAAGAATGCATATGTGGCTGGTACATTCAATTTATAGCACATTTCACGTAGCACGCTGGTGGTCTAACTTTATTTACAGCTCCTGGTTTTATTACATGAATTCTAAACACCCTTATAGAATAGCTCGCAGCTTGCATATTGTAACCGATTGGCACGTACAGCGGAACTTAGCTATACGTGATTTAGCTATTGAAGTCAAGCATTCTGGAAGGCTTTCCGTCGGCTATAGCTGCGTAATAACCCAGAGGCGTTAAAATCGGTACGACCAGGTATCACTCATGTTGCTTTGCATGGTTTTTGAAATTTCCACGCGAGAACTCAAGCTTTGGTGTTTCTTGTTGGAAAGATTGCTCGAAATAGAGGTGCGTAGCGCTACTTTCAAATTACAGCAGAGGTGCTTGCCGAGCGGTAGGGACGCAGCTATGTGTTTCGAACGGAACGTTCCGATCTGCTACAACAAGATCGCTTGTTCTGCAGCGCCGCGACCAGCTATTTTTACTGCGAACCGTGCCAGCAGGTGCCGTTAAGCACTGTTTCCACACATACACAACGTATGTCTTGTAGCGCATCGTGGACGCCATCCCTTAGGGCAAGTCGTCATCACCATAATAAACGCAAATGACGCTGCACGAAACAGTGTCGGACTGTATCATTTTTTTTTTCTGTGGAAAGCTCTAAGCCATGCTTGCTGAGGAAGATCAGTATACTTACACTTAGAGCAAGAGAATACGTGAACAAAATGAAAAATTGAACTATTTTGTGAACAAGCTCCGCGTCCTGCCCTCTTTGACTGTAGCCCGAAGCCGAAGCAGTCTTAACGATTGCTACGTGTACTTAAGCGGAAAAGGCTCCAGCGAAAAATTACAACTCAGTAGAGGCATTAGGCGGCATTCCACGATCCATAACAAGGTCTCCTCTAAAGCCAAGAAGGCCGTCAAGCGCGCCGCCATTGTGATTTCGCGCACAATAGCTGGCCGCTCTGACCTCGAACACACAGACCCCCGTTCTCTATATCCTTTCATCATCCGCTCAAGGGAAGGGTCTAGGACAGCGGGCCAGCGGACATCGGAGCGTAGGAGACTACTGAAGAAAAGCGAAAGCGGCAGCGAAGAAAGACCGACAGAGTTAATCGAACTCATTCATGGAGAGCAGTGATATCCTTTTCTTTTTCTTCCATGTCTGTTGGCGTTGTTTCCTTCTTAGCTTGAGCAAAAGGAAGGAACGAAGATGAAGCAGTGCCGGTAATTCTGAAAAAAAAGCAACAAAAAGTGATACAACTATACGTAGCGCAAGTTCTTGGTGATCAATTCTTTTGGTTGAAATTGGGTTAGCCAGCGTAAAATGGTTTGAGCTTTGTTGCCATATGCTGAAGGCGCAATCTTTCGTAACAGAACTTAGTTCGCCATCACTTCTGCACTTGCGGACTTAGGTCGTTGTGAATTTTGTGAATGTGGATTAAGATGAATTAAGGTAGATTATGACGGAATTAGGTAGACTATGATTGATTGATATCGATTAAGTCAGATTGAAGTTCATTAGGGTGGGTTGAAATAAATTAAGCTGGAACAACGTGGTATGACACGGATTGAGGTGGATTAGTGTGGAATAACATGTATTCAGTTACGGTAAGACTGATTCCACTTAGATTAGTGTGGACTAAAGTGGGAATAAACCCCAATCCTCCATCCAATCTAATTCAATTCAATTGTTCGCAATCGTCTTTATTCCGTCTTTATGTGCCTTATTCCACCATTATCTACTGCAGTCAGCTATATTGCATCATACTCCGTCTTAGTCGTCCACAATCCACCCCCATTCCTTTTATTTCGCCCTAATGCACCGTAATACGCCTCACTCCGCCCTGATCCTTCCTAATCTACCTTTGTCTGCCGCAGTCCACGTTAATCCACCTTAATCCACGATAATGCACTATATTCTCACGTAATCTGTAATATTTCACCCTAATACGCCCTAATGAGGTTTAATTCGTCGCAAGCCGCCCTAATCTGTACCAGACCGTTTTCATTCATATCATACAAGAGTAGTGTTCGAATCCCATCAGGTCATCAGTTCGAGCCCTGGAAAGTCGCACATTCGAGTAGCTTGGGGTATATAACCCATATGCAAGCACTGATGGAACATTAGTTAAGCTTGGTAATCATTCATTATTTCTCAAAAAGGGCTAGCATGCTTTTGCTTGCTCCTTGGCAGACAATATTTAGTGTGAATTTTTCTTCCTACCATTTGTGTCGACGCTGGGGTCGTTCAAGGATACTTCTCAAGTAGATCTATTGTGCAAATACATTTTTACATATTTCCAGCAAATATGTTACCTAGGTGGACACGACGTAAAGAAAAGCTAGCGCCCGGCACACACGCGATCTCGACGAAAAAAAAAAAAACGCGCTATACGGATGACCTGCACACAGCGGCGACAGGCGACAGCGAATGGGTTAATTTATTTAACAGTAGCCGGCCAGTAACAGTAGTCGGCTCTGATGACAAAATAAAGCATCTACAAAGAGAATGCAGGGCAGCCTCTCTTTCAAAAGAAGGCTCCTGAGTTAGTGGCAATTTTGTGCTCCGTTTCTGAACGCTGCGCGCCGCTAACGTCTACATAATTTGGCTGACCTGTTCATTGAAGCGTTGGCTAGCCGTGGAATGTATTTTTTTTTTTACTAAGACCGAGGAGTGGTTCAGGATCCCGTCATCATGCAAAAGGATTTAAAAAGTATGTCTCTCAAATTAATTTATAAGAATCGTTAAAACAAATCCTCCGCATTCTGGAAATAGATGTCATGAGAAGCAGCTAAGAAATTGCCTGTTCGGAATTGTTTGCACTCAACCAGGTGTTTCGAGTAGCATTTAACGTCTTTGTGTAAATTTAGCAGTTGTTTGCTTAACGTGTTCTTATAAGGCGCGTCAGCGGCACTCTGGTGGGCAGTGGTGCACTGTGCCTCTCTGCTAGTTAGTGCACTGAAGTCTATTTTGTCGAAGAGAAATGCGCGCTACGGTGCGCTCATGTGTATGTGCCAGAAGGCTATTTAGCAGCTAGAAAAATTACATAGGATTGATTGTTGAATGCAACCGTTACACTAAAGGTGAAAAAAGGGGGAACACCAACCAAATTATAATCATCAAAAGTGAAATTTACTCCTAAAGATGACAAAAAACACGATGTTTCGGGTCCCACTTGGACCCAAGGAGGTTTAAAAAAACCTCCTTGCTTGGACCCTTCTTCAGGGGTGACTGGACGGCACCAGACAGCAGCAGTGCTTATAAGGCCTTCTTATTCTTGTTTCTTTCTTTTTTCTTTTTCTTCTTTCTTCCTTCCTTCCTTTCTCACTTTCTCTTTTTCCGGTTCTTCAAACCGAGGAGGTCATGCTAGTGTCGAGCCAGGTGCCGGAGTCCGCTAAAATAGACACTTGGCATTGCACCTGCAGACCGGTGCACGTTACCAGGTGTCGCCTGAACGTGCCATGATTCCACAAAAAGCCGCTTGTGAAAACTGGTTTCCAAGTCGAGGACGCGGGAGTTGTCACAGTCGATGCGGTGGTCGTGCACCTCGCTGTGTTGAGCTAATGCACTCCTTTGTCTATCGAGCTTGCGGACATCGTTCCTGTGCTGTCGTAGCCTCTCTGGAAACTGTGTAAGGTAAATTGTGTGCAATATATTTTTAACACGTACTTAGAAAGGGTGGCATTTGACGGCACATGCCTCTCGGGGATGTCCTCCTGCAATTCAATGGGGACGTCTTTTACTCCCCGAATAGCCCCATAACGACGGGGCAGTACTCGCTTTAGATCTTAAGCGGGCATTTGACAACGTAACACACAACATCATACGAACTAACCTAAATCACACCGATTGTGGCCTGAACACATTCCGATACATACGCAAATTTCTCACGGATCGACATTCCTACATCCGAATCCAAGACAAGAGCACGGCCCTTACCTACTCGGCACCCGGGGAACCTCCCAAGGCGTGGTATTTTCCCCACTGATTTTCATTCTGGCCATGATGCACCTGCCGGCCCAGCTGGATGGTGTCGCAGTACGCCCTGTACGCCGATGACATCACCGTGTGGGCCACGCAGGACAGCATAGGGTACATTGGGGACATTTAAACCACACTGCAAACAGCAGCGACGATAGTAGACAGATAAGCCCGCCGCTTCGGTCTGCAATGCTCGCCTCAAAAATCCGAATTGTTGCACCTCCGCCCCTAGCCAATGGTACAACTCAAATCTGTCTGTCTCTTGACAGCGGTCCAGTAGACGAAGCTGGCGAGATACAGATGCTCGGACTCCACATCCACAAACACGGGCGGACAGCTACCACATTGGCCCAACTCCGTAAGATGGGGACCAGGTGGGCCGCATGGTCCGTTGGGTTTCCAACAAACGCGGGGGGTTACGAAATACGGATGCCTTGTGGCTGGCAAACGCCTTCGTGAGCAGTCGAATTCTCTATTCGACTCCTTACCTTCACCTACAGAAATAAGAGGAGGAAGCCACTGAGGTGATCCTTCGCAAAATTATTTAGTGTGCCCTGGACCTCCCCGTCCCCACTTCAAACAACCGTCTTATGGCCCTTGGGGCGGTGAACAATTTCAGGGAGCTCCGGGGAGCGTACTTTACAAACCAGTACAGGCGCTTGTCGCAAACGGAGTCGGGTCGCCGTCTTCTTGCTCGACTCCATATTCAACGCACCATTCCCATTGAAGATAGGTTTCGTATCCCAGAACTGTAGAGACGCGCCCTCCGCGTGCGACATCTTCCAGCCAACATGTCACACGAAAACCATAATGGCTGGTGCCTGGCGCGGGCGGAAGCTCTGGCCCGACATTATGGCAACACAACAGGCGTATATTACCTCGACCTCTCCGGCCCTCACCACGGGGAATGGCACACGGCCGCAGTAGTTCAAAACAACAGCACAGTTAACGGCCTCACCATTAGAGCTCCCAATGCAACACACGCGGAAGTCGCTTTGCTCTGGCGGCCTCACATTCCGATTCGAAATACATAATCACCGACTCGTGAGGGGCCTGTCGGAACGTTGTACAAGGCTAGACCCCCTTTCTAGCCTCTCAAATTTACCGAAATTTCATACGGAGTATGGACTCCGCGCACAGTTACCTTATCTGGGCCCCTGCTCCTCAGGGGTTGGTAGGAAATGAGGCAGCAGGCGCAGACGACCGCGCACCCTCCCTCCGGGCTGCTTTCCGGGCTGCTTTCTCGTCCCTACCCGATCAGAAACCGATTTTAATGCGACATCTACCTTTAAATATATTGCAAAATTCTTACAGTATTGCCATCGTCTTTACCCCCGCCCATGTAAAGGTCTTAAGAAAGCGGATGAGCGGCTCTTACTCCGCCTTCTCACCAATAAATTGCTGTGCCCGGTAGCACTTAAACATTTTATCCCCCCGTTTAGTGGCAGCTGTCCGCATTGTAGCGCAGACACCAACCACAGGGTGTGGGCTCGTCCCTCCAACCCAGCCATTCCCCCCAACGCCAACCCAACACGGGAGGACTGCGAGACGACCCTGCTCGGCTGCCACGGCTTACAGGCCCAACAAGCCTTAGTCGGGCCCGCCCGGGCGGCGGCTACCACCACTGAAGTCCCGAACTAGGGAACTCCACCTAGTGTTTGTAAGGACCAGCCTATTACGACCTGGTCTCAGCATGCCTCCTGTCCATACAGTACGTTAATAAACGTTTTTACCACCACCGCCTCGGCAGGTGGCTCGACCAGAGTCCGGTCTACCAACTAATTCAGTTCATTGCAGGCTACCATGGGTAGTGAAGACACTAGAATGACATATGTTAAGATGGAGCAAAGGAAAAAGAAAGAAAAGTAATAATAATAATAAAGACCTTCCCGTACCATTAAGTGTAACGGGAACGAGAAGCACGGCGTGAATGTAATGTTCCACGAAAAGAACAAAACCGTCTTGGGCCGTCCTCATAAAAGACGCCGAGTATATGCGTCAGGCTAGGCAGGGCTCAGCATATGATGACAGAGTAGCGCAGGTATGTTTATCCGAAAGGAGTAGCGCAAGCAAATCGCAAGCCGTTATAGTGCCTAGGAAATTCAAGAGACGTCGCAAGGGGCAATTTATATGGGTGTATAGTCTGTTTCACTATTTCCGTGCAGTAGAGCAACGGCCACGAGGGCATCGAGGGCAGAATTCTTCCGAGGCGATCATTGTTCGAACACGCACCTGCGAGCCATTCCTACCAATAGGGGCCTCACTCCGTCCTCCTCCTCCTCTTTCCGAGGCTGCTACTGCCACTTCAGCGCCAACCATTGGCAGATAGCATGGTGCGGATGAATACGTTGAACACGTGTTTGCCGTCCTTACTGGCCAAACAGACCCGTAGCTTCCACAGTGCCGCATGGAACTACTGAAACATACTATAGTTCACAGTTTCGCTGTCAAGCCACCTTTAGAGCATGTAGAAGAGATACATTTCCCTTATTATGAAGCTTAGCGTGCGTTCAACGACGTTTTTATGTATAGACCGCATATAAATCCTGCCCGCGTGGTCAACAACTGAGCTCAATTCCTCGCCTTTGTCTTAGGCGCTAATCCACTTCTGTGTGTGTAGAAGGTTAATAGGGAATCGAATTCTATAAACATACGACTGGAAGTAAACGTTTCACATGAACGATCCCTGTTTGCTGCAGTTTCTTAAAACCTCAGTTATGAATTTTTGTAAATCGAGAAGCCAATCGGTGCCAGTGTAATCCCAATGAGCGTTTAATGCGCCCAGAAAATTCACCGTTCTCGCAGAAGGGCATTCCATGTACTCCTCTCCGTCAAGATTTCAATAAATCACAAAACCTGACTCTTTTTTTTTTCGCTTTCCCATGCTACACAGAAAGGCCAGTGTCGCAACGAATATGATATATGCAGCGCCCCCCAAGTCTTTTCTGTACGTTCTTGCTTAGTGTAAATAAGAGACACAGTCAGGAGAAGTGTGATAGAGTATAGACAGAAACGATCCTTCGCCCTATGCGGCCTTCTGTCGAACTCGAGCCTGTGTCAGACACGGGCTCGGCGCATCGATCTCCCAGGGGAGCTGCTTCTCCGATTACAAGTCACTGCTTCTTGACCACACATCGCACGGTCCAGATATCGATAAGGTGCCGCGAGCTCCTCGCGCTCTTAGCGTGCTTTTCATCCTCGACTGAGCTCCTGACGTGTGTTTGTTCACGAGGCGCAACATCGTCAGACCGACGTAGGCCCACTCCTTGCGTCCCCCTACCAGCGGTTGTCCTTCTGTTCTCGACCGTGGTCCTTTTGCTCTTCCTGGGTTTTCCGAAGAGGGAATGTGCGGCTTTCTTCTTTCGTGCACAGTTCTGTCGTTCGCGGGTGCTTTTTTTCTGTGTTCCTATAGAGAGTCAAATGCATCGATTCGGAGGCCACCAGCTGGGGCTCGTGCGCTGTGCATGCGATGATGCTTTCGTTCATGGTGCACTGCTGATTAAAAAAATGAAGCTTATAATGTGTTATTTCATCTGAAATGAACGTAACTCATTTAACGCAGATGAAGACGTGGGGCAGGTGGTTTTACACTCGCGTAAATACGCGGTGCTTGTAATAGGTTAGTGCGTCTGAAATAAATATAACCGATTTAGCGCAGATGAAGACGCGGAGCAGGTGCTTTGATGCTGTCGTAAGCACGCCATCACCGCGAAACGCTGTCAACAAATTAGTGGTAGGAGACCACTTTCGGCAGCGGAATTCCTAGATGCGCAGTCAACTGAAACGGGAAAAATACAGCCAGTACGTGTACTGATCGACTTCTCAAAACAAATATTGCCAAGTGACAGTATCATAATCATCATCATCATCAGTGTCTCTTATGTCCACTGCAGGACGAAGGCCTCTCCCAATCCTCTCCATTCTTGCCTGTTCTACGCGAGCTGATTCCATTTGACGCCTGCGAATTTCTTGATTTTGTGCAACCATCTTACTCTGTGTCGTCCGCGGCTGCGCTTACCATCTCTTCGTATCGATTCCGTCGTTCTAAATGTCCATTGGTTATATATCCTTCTCATCACGTGGCCTGCCCATGTTCACTATTCTTTCTTAACATCGGTTGTTATGTCGGCGACTCCCTTTTTTTCTCTGGCCCACTCGGCTGTCTTTCTATGTCTTAATGCAACGCCTATCATTTTTCGTTCTATCGTTCTCTGCGCGGTTCTTAACTTCCTCTCGAGCGTCTTCGCAATTCTCCAAGTTTCTGCCCGGATGTCAGTATGCAGTATTTAATGCTTTCCGCTTGAGTGATAGTGGTAGATTTCCATTCATGAGTTGGAAATGTCTCCCCTACGCTTTCCATACTATGTTTATTCTGCGATGAATTTCTTTTACATGGGCGGGTTCTTCTGTCAGTAGCTGTCCTAGATAAAGGTATTCTTCTACGACTTCTAATGCCTGGTTTTCAATTGTGAAGACATGTTTTTTCGCCGTGCCACTTAGCATTATCTTTGTTTTCTACATGTTCATCCTCAATCCTACCTTAGAGCTTTCTCGGCTTAAGTTTTCAATCATCTTTTGCAATTCGTCGCCATCATTTCTAAAGAGTACTATGTCGTCAGCGAATCGTAAGTTACTTAGATATTCGCCGTGAATTCTTAGCCCAGTCTCGTCCCATTCTAATATTTAGAAGATTTCTTCCAAACATGCAGTAAATAGCTTTGGAGAAATTGTGTCTCTTTGTCTGACACCATTCTGCATTGGGATTTTCCTGCTTTTCCTGAGGAGGACTACGGTGGCCATAGAATCTTATAGATTCTGGCTATTGTGTTTACGTAGTTATCCCATGTTCCTTGACGGCGTAATGCCTCCAGAACGGCTGGTATCTCTACCGAGTGGAAAGCCTTTTCGTAATCTAAGAAAGCCATATAGAAGGGTTTGTTGTATTCAGCGGATTTATCGATTACTTGATTGATCGTGTGAAGATGGTCTATGGTGGAGTATCGTTTTCTGAACCCTGCTTGCTCTCTTGGTTTATTGAATTTAAGTGTGGCCCTTACACTGTTTGAGATAACTTTAGTGAAAATTTTGTAAAGAGCTGAGAGTAGACTGATCAGCCTATAGTTCCTCAAGTCTTTTAGGTCTCATTTCTTGTGTAATAATAGAATGTTTCCGTTTTTCCAGCTGACTGGTATACATTTGAAGTTTTGAGGCATTGTGTGTATAGTGTCGCGAGCTTTCCAGTTAGGAAGTCTCCTCCATTTTTGACCAAGTAGGCGGTTATGCCGTCTTCTCCAGCCGCTTTTCCGCGGGATATGCCCTGCATTGCTTTTCTAACCTCGTCCGCAGTGACGCATGGGATTTCGGTGTCCTGATCGACATTTAATACACGCGTGGTGGGGAATCTCGGTATTTTGAGCTGTATAGTTCAGAATAGAAGTCCTCGACCACCTTGGCTATATCACTGAAGTTAGTAACGGTGGTGCCCTTGCTTTCTTTCACTGCATGCATTATGTTCTTTCCCGTACAAAGCTTCCTTTTAGTTGTTTTGATGCTGACTCCTTTTTTGAAGGCTGCTTCTATTTCTTTCACGTTATGGTTACGTATGTCCCTGACTCTACTTTTATTGATGAGCTTAGACCGCTCGGCAAATTCTGTACTATCTCTTGAGTTAGTTATTCTCATCTGTTGGCGTTGTTTGATTAAACGTTTAGTAGATTCAGAGAGCTTATTTACATCTTGTCTTGGTGCTTTGCCCCATACTTCGATCGCTGCTTCGGTGATCAACTTAGTAATATCTTCGTTCATCTTCTCTATATCCTCATTTTCTTCGTGTCATAGAGCCTCATACTTGTTCTTAAGCAGTTCTAAATTCTTCTGCGTTTGCCCTAACGACATCGAGGTTGGCCTGCTTCCGCGTGATTAACTTTGTCGTTGTCCGCTTTATATTGAGGGTTGTCTTCACCCTAACTACTCTGTGGTGAATAATTCTGACCTTATTACCCCCTCCGTGTCTTGTACTATATCTGGATCACTTCACATTTCGAAACCTCTATCGTTTTTTGCTTCTCCGTTGGAGCTTTTCGACGTCCACTTCCTGTTCTTACGTTTCTTAAAGAAAGTATTCATAACACGGAGGTGATTTCGTTCTGCAAATTCCACTAGCATCTCTCCTCTGCTATTCATATCAACTTCACCGTAGTTCCCGACTGCCTGTTTCTTTCCTATTTTCGCATTGAAGTCTCCCTTTACAATTGTACATTGGGTGTGTACCTTGTTCATTGACGTTTCTACATCCTCATAAAACTGTTCTACAACCTCGTCATTGTGGCTGTTCGTTGGTGCGTAACATTGTATTAGTTTTAGTTTGTATCGCTTATTTAGTTTTATCACGATACCTGCTACCCTTTCATTGATGCTATAGAACTCTTCAATGTTACCTGCCATGTCTTTGTGTATAAAGAATCCCACGCCGTATTCGGGCTTCTCTGGCAGTCCTATGTGGCAGAGAACATGCCCTTCATTAAGCGATAAGTATCCTTCTCCTGGTTTCCTAACGTCGCTGAGGCCAATGATGTCCCAATGAATACCCCTTAATTATTCAAGTGGTTCAGCTAGCCTGGCTTCACTTGAAAGAGTTCGCGTGTTACGAGTCGCTACGTTTCGTTTCCAATGGCGGCCTGTCCGAGTCCAGAGGCTTTTTGAGTCTTTTGATCCCATACCCGTGTGGTCGCATTCGCGGCTAGAAGCTCCGTTGATGTAGCCGTCGTAGGTGCAGGGTTTGGTTGGTTCGGTCACTTGGGGGGTGTTGGCCATGGTGTTGCACCAGGGAGACCAGTTCCTGTTCTTGTAGGCAGGCGAGTTACGCAGATGAGGTATGGTGGTGGTAAGAGCCCACATGCATCTTTGTCCAAATGCTCTCTTTGGGTAGGGTTCTTTCAGAGATGTTGAAGTGTATGCTTAAGTCAGGAGAAACGAAAGAAGATAAAAAAGAAGAAGAAAGATCAGAAAGAAATGAAAAAAAAACACAAGCCCTCGAATGTTCGAACTAGGGACCATTTGCTCTGCTATAAAAGCATGGCCAAGTCGTCTGGGTGGCCGGGTCGCCGATGTGTTTAAGGATAGATTCCTGCTGCCCCGTCTCGCGAACTGTGGTGCGATTAATTTCAAAATGTCAGCGACGCAGCACTTTTGCTGATTCCGAATACGATCCCAGCATTTCATTTGAGTGAAGGGGTGGGTTGTTGTTAGCATTGTTATCTCGTATTGTTATGTCTTATTGTTATATCTCGTACTGTTATGCGCGCCGACTGTTGCTGAGGCAAGTGTTGGTATCAGCGCCACTTCCGTCTTGAAAGGCCACTCGCTTTCAAGGGCCCGCCTTTGGCGGACGCCTCCCGGTTGCGCGTTTTTGCCAACACAGCGAAGAGACGTTCTCACATTAAAAATGTTTGGCTAAGGGAAGCCTTCCTGCTGTTATGTTTTGGCTGTGTATTCGTGTGGGATGCGCTAAACCGCTCACGTTAAATGCATGACATGTAAACAGCTGCCGGAGGTGTCCTTGCCATGAAGAGTTAATATTTTCTAATAAAAGTTGAAAACGAAAAAGAAACGCAGATTTTTAGTCAACTGAAGATAGCAATGCACGTCGAAAGGTTCGTTGCTTATATTTCGAAAATTTCGTAGTAGACTACGATTTTCGTGCAGCTAAGCAGGGAACAACACCGCACCCTGAGCAGGGAACAACAAACAATCAGGCGCATTCAGCCGGGTTCGCTTACACACCCTACCCTAATGAACAAATTCTATCCAGAAACCGAAGGGGACATTTATCCATTTTGCACAAGTAACATAGGCACCCTCGCACACATCCTGGCGGAGTGCAGTTCACTCAAATCCCCTATACCCCATACCCCCCCTCCAACCCCCACTACCCCTCCCCATGAGCGATGGAGACCTTACGGTCTAACCCCACTCTGCCGATCCAGCTCGCGCTGGCGGCCAGGGGCTAGCAGCTGCTGGCCGTATATGGGTCCCGAAACCAGGGAACCACTCCGTCCGATGTCTGAGAAGATGCCAGGATCTCATTTGATCTCCAGTAAATGTTTTTCTCTCTCTCTCTCTGCAGCTAATATTTTTCGCTCAGCTGCATTACTTCGCGCTGGTGACTGTTTTTTACATATGCCCTTCAGCAACTACACGCAGGATATCAGACAAAAAAATATTTTGAAATATCCGGGAATTTCTTTTGCGGTATATGCTCGAACCTTCACTGTGGCACCTCGTTTGTAACAGTAATAATAAAGAAATCAATAAAATAAAGGAATGCTGTGCTGCTATGAGTGCAAACGCAGCGATATACATCTGTGGTCTTACGACCGTTCATCACATACGACCATTCATCACATCCTAGCAAATTTATTAAAAAAGTAATCGCACATGCAGAAAAAAAGAGAAAAACGGAACCGGTCATCCTAGCGTATTGCTAAAGCGGTGCTTTACACTAACGTCCCAGAATTCGCAGGAGGTCCCAGGAGCGTGTGCGTTAACAGTACGCATGCTAATATTGGAAGGCGAATCCTCTCAATACGCATGTAACTGCGCAAAGCAAGCACCGTCAGTGCGGCTGGAAGGATTTTTTTTTTTTTGGTTGGCCGTAGCAGAGGGAAAGGGTGGGGTGGGGATGTCGAATAATGAGAAAAAAAAGCCCACTTCTTCCGGTCCGGTGCTGTGGCGCACCTGATATTAAGTCTCTTTCACAGGGGGCTCTATATGTGGAGAAAGGCAATCAGCGAGACAGGCCGGACTCTAATTGCGGCATCCTCAGAAAGCTGCCACAGCCCGTTTTAGCTGTCAGAGACGAGTTACGTGTGCAATTCCACCCGGCCAGAGTGTGAACATGAGGTCTGTGCTAACGGCACTAAGCCTGGCGACCCTAATCCGGCTCATACAACGTTCCCTTTCCACTGCTCGTATTCAGCTGACGTAGAGATAGAGTTGGTGCCGGGCCCCCGCTCCGCACCAAGGAGCTCAACGTACGGGCTCTTTTGTCCTTCGCACAGTTTCTGTCTGAGCACAGTGTGCTTCGACGGGAGATAATCTTTCTAGAGGGCCATTATATATACTTTCAACTTGGGGGCGGATAAGCAGTATGTCGGCGCAGAAAATGTTCTCACCTACAAGCAATTACAATTAGGCAAAAAGTAGGTAACTCGAGCAAGATGAGGTTGTTGAAGATAAGAACAGAAAGGCGTGCACAAACTTCAGAAAAGATATCTTTGGTTTTTGAAGAAATGCCCGACGGTGCTAGTTTCGTGTATTTTGTCTAAGGCTCATTTAATGGGCATGTTGAGTGGCTGACAAGTGGGCGGTGTTTTAATATTTTCGCGTATCGGATTGACGAATGTGCTCAGAACTTTGCGCCATGTCTGGGGGCAATGTTCACACGAGGCCCCAACAAAATGAGGGGAGATACAAGCAATGCGAATCCCAGTGAGCCTTATAATTCTCCATAGGGAGAATTATAAGGCTCACTGGGGTCACCTGTCTCTGTACTTTTAAAAACACTGAAGCATTCATTGCTAAGCTGGGACCATGCTGTCTATGTGATAAAAGTGTTCGTAATAAGTCATGACACTAGTGTTATTGCCTGAGCACTGCACAACGGTGACTTTATGAAAAATACCCAGGAGACGACAGTGCTAACAGGCATACTTGGCCTAGTTGGCAGAAGCACACAACTTAAACGGCAGCTCGAACAGTGCCTATGGCCTCAGATTTCCTGGTCACACACACACACACACACACACACAGAGAGAGAGAGAGAGACAGACAGACAGACACACACACACACACGCACGCACACGACGCACGCACACACAGAGACAGAGACAGACAGACAGAGACACACACATACACACACTGACGCAGAGCTCGATGCAGTTTAGCGTAGTTACGCTACACACAGAGGGCATTGGCTGTTTGTAGATTGGGGTTCCTTACACCTTCCGTTAGCTGAGCAACTCGATGTCCAGTAGCAGCAGGGTTAGTCTTGAAAGCCAAGAGCTCTCATTTATCGCAACTAAAACTTTGTTGCAGCTCTGAAATCAGTGCCCTTCTATCGGTTTATTCGCATTGCTACTGGTTCGCCAAAGGCTCTGTTACGAAGTTAAAAAAATAAAACCCGATATCTACCGCTGATCTTTCCTTGGCACCTCGCTTTTGTTTCGACGTTGTCTAGAAGTAGCAAGGAGTACTCACAATACCCAGGCAAGTCTGGATTCTGCTAAGCAAAGAAAAAATAAAAAAAACGCCTCCTTTCTTTCCTTCTCATGTAGCATTTTCAAAGCTCGCAATGCTTTTTGTTTACCTTGTGGCTCTGCATGTCCTCGCCGTTGCAAGCAAAGTAACATGACCAAAAAAGAACCCTTATGATAAAAAGAATGAAATGATAACTATGTGGCAGAGAACTAAACATTGAGCCTTCTCGCTTCTCCTTACTGGGGTTTCGCTGGGTTCTCTATCCGCCAGATCTTGTGAAGTAGGGCCACTGAACAACATCTTTTCACTCAGTCATTTCAGAAGCTGCCATCCATCACGCTAGAACGCATAGCTCTGACTTATGAGCTGACCCGCATAGAGAATCAATATTTTATTTTACTTGTGCGTTCGTCGTCCTTGAATGCCAGAATATATCGGCATACTGAGAAGATTCTGGAATTTTATGCGAATGTTTCATATGTGAGAAAGTTTGTGCGTAGTCAAGGTTTCTGGAACTTGGCATAGTAAAATTTTGTTGCGTAGAGCCCGCAGGTGTGTATTCTACTTAATGATAAGCTGTCATTTTATTATGCGCCATTCGTTTTAGTGACATTTCTCCTATAATCGTATATACTCGTCGTAAAAGCATGGTCATATTCCGCTGAATTTGAAAGCCGTAGCCACACCACGCAAGAAAAGAAACACGTAAGCAAACAAAGCCTTCGTTCCGAAGCCCGCTTTACTGAGAAGCAGAAAAAAAAAGATCGACAGCCGAGCGCAAATATGTCTAGTTGAACAGATGCAACTGTGTGAGAGTTAATTCCTTGAAGTGTGGAAGATGCCTGATTGCTAGGGGGTGCATTTCGACATACGAGTGGATATCTCGGGCAAGAACGTATCATTCAGAAAATCGCCTCATGCATTTACATAAGCGTGCGGCTACAAGTATATTAATTTCAATTCTTAGGATACCAGGGCTGCTTTCCGCTGTCCACCTCGAATAACAATTGCTTCGGTGTTACGTCACAAAAGAAGACTTCATTATGCGGCGCGTCTTAGTAGTACGGCCCTGGAAACTTTCTGACAAACCGGAGTTTTTTTTTTTTTAACCAGCACCTCTCTCGAAGTACGCGGTCCTTTAGCATTTCGATGCAAGCGAAAGGCGATCACAATGGCCGGGATCCAACACGAGTATTTCTGCTTAGCAGCCCAGAGCCATAAACACAGTACTGTGCCTATTTGTGCGTTTCTGGATCTAACGATTTTCGGTTGACACCAGCTAGAGCGATTGGTCCTGAAGCTTTTCGTATGCCGTTATCCGATGAATTTCTTTGTCGGTAGGTTCGGTGACGGAGAGAAAATTTCGCTGCTTTTAAAGGGAGGACGAACGAGAGAGGAGCGCCACTGTAACGCGCGTGTCGCTCATGGAGCATTTGGAGTGTGATGGGGTCTCTCATAATGATATCGTGGTTTTGGTACGTAAAACCCATAAATGAATGGACTATGTCGCTGCAGTGTTTGGGTAGTAATTCCATTAACGTTGTCTGGCCTCCCCAGGTGTCCTTGGCCAGAAAGCCTCGAACGGTTCTTTTAGCAAAAGCGCCCTGCATTAATATTTTCAGGCGGAAGCGACGTCAGTCGCGCAGTCACGAAGACACTGAAAAGCGTTTGGAAGAAACCTGTACAACTCGGCGGCAGAATTAACCACTGTGCCCGGCGGCTGCTGATCAAGAACAGAACGCTGCGCTGTTATCGTCAGCGCTTACTTCAAAGGCAGTATGTCATTCTCGAGATACACCACACAAAGTAGCTGTGGCTATCGGCAACAGTCTTGAACAATCGGAACAATGCGAAGGCCTACGAAGACCCCAACCGCAATGACAAAGATTGGACGTATAAACGCTATAGAGGACTGAAAGCTCTTGAGAACCAATTTAAGCATCCAATATATCGAACTGACTGTCATTGCTATAAATCGAACTCTATAAGAAACACACCTGCCGTGGTAGCTTAGCTGTTGGGCGTTGGCTTCCTAAGCTAGTGGTCGCTCGATCGAATCCCGGCAATGACGGCCGCATATGAAGTGTAGAAAACACCTGTATACTTTGTCTCAGGTGCAGTTTAAAGAACCTCGGGTGGACAAAATTACTACTCAGCCCTCAACTACGGAGAGTTCCTCACAATGAGATAGTGGTTTTAACGCGTAAAACCCCATCAATTGTTTTGCCATTATTGGAAGGAATGCCCAAAGTTATTTCGTTTATTTTCTGTCGCGATTATCTACGTGGTTGCCCAATATTAACTGAGAACTTAAGTCACGCCCTTCGGGAAAAGAGGAAGGTCGGGCTAATAAAAACGAGTCGTAAAGGTGTTGTGCCTCTCACGCATTTCATCAGTTTCACGACGTGGGTAGGTGCTATGTCTGCGATTTCCCAGAAAGCTCCTGCCTTTTCCGGGTCGTAAATCGACGGACATTTTCCAAGGGACGTTTCCTTCAATCAAACAAAAAGCAGCAACGTGCTCCAGAAAAAGAAATTCGTGGCGCGTAAGAGCGACGAAGAGCAATACCATGACAACAAGAACGGACAGAGGCAACCCCTTTGTCTTCCGACCTATACACCACAGCCTGCGTTTTCCTCCCCGCTGCTTGCAAACACCCGCAGCTCACTTTTACGCGACAACGCGCTCTGCTCTCACTTATACGACACAGTCGGCGTGACCGTCGACTCGGACACGAGTACATTTTCGCCCTCCTTTAGCGCTGCTAGCGTACTGTCCACGCTTGCAGCGTTAATGCCCGCGTAGCTTGCTTTTGTACCTCCTCTTTGAGGATCGTGAGAGTTAGCGCTGGTAATATAAATGGCCGTGGACGCGGACGGGTCAGTCCTTGGTGGTCCGAAGTGCAAGAATTGCTTCGGAAATGTGTTTACTACAGCCGCCATTTTTTATTTGACTTTTGTCATTCCTTGCTTTCTTGTACCATTGCGCTTATGTTAACACGATCTAGTGGATGACGGGTCCTGTGTCTCGAGTTTACGCTGAAGAAAGTTTAACAAGCTCTTTGTCTGCATTCATTATGCGTTCTTTAAATTTTGTCGTTTTATTTAGAACACCAGAAAGAGTGGCATCACGAGGATTTACTAATTTACCATGCCCATGTATACGAGTCACTCATAGTTTTCTTTCTTAGATTGATTGATTTCTATGGTTTTAGGTCCCAAAAGCAGCCGTGATTATGCGAGACGCCGTAGTGGAGGGTTCCGAAAATTTCGACATCTCGGGGATCTTTAACGCGCACTGACATCGCATAGTACACGGGCATCAATATTTCGCCTCCATCGAAATGCAGCCTCTGCGGCCGGGAACAATTCCGCGACCCGCGGATACACAGCCGAGTACCATAGCCACTATACTACCGTGGCGGGGCCTTTCTTAAGAATTCACGTGTCGTGAATTTGTGTCACAGCGCCTCTCATTTGATGTGTCACGGCGGAGCGTAAGCTCGGTATGTTCTCCATTACACTGCTATGTCGGCCGCAAAACTAGCGCAATGTAAATATAAAACTTATGACTGCACATCTCAATGTACCGATCACAAGTGATACGTAAAAAAAAAGAATGTCAGCTATCCGTGTTTGTTCCCTGATTTGTCCCGGCCGATTTCTATCTCTTTAATGTTGAACCTATCATATTTCGTCCCATTGCACAATTTGTTGCAATTAAGAATAATGTGTAATGGCACATATTATTATTATTATTATTATTATTATTATTAAAGACGTATATTTATGACGAACATGGAGACAGGGAACCAGTAGAACGCAATATTTGCGTAGGGGAACGCTGGTATCTAAACCAAAATCTAAATCTCCATCGGTCGGAGCCAATGTTTAAAGGAAGTTATGTACGAGCTGCAGATTAAACATAATGTGGATGATCCTTCCGTCAAAGGAATCGGTATAACACGTAAGTAAAATCTATCCTCGCATAAGCAGTTGAATGTTTATTGTTACGTCGATGTGAACTTGCCCATTGCTATCGGTGTTTCGCTGGTACGACACCGTTTGACGTGGATGAACCCACGCTCACACATCGCCTCCATAACATCAAGGGCCAACCCTCTGTGGTAACGGAGGTAGTTTACCTACTAACTGGGCTCAGTCCATAGTAAATGCCGCGTTACAAAGATATCAGTCATATTTACTTGCGCCACATTGACCCGTCAACGTCGTCGCCGTGCTCTGGCGCCTAACGCAGCAGTTTTCTTGTTCCCACCACGCTCGAGGAGAGGTTGGCGGGGAGGCGCCATCCATGAAGAAAGGTGACCGGTGCCCTACCACTGCGCTATCGGCGCATATACGCTTGAAGCTGTACGAACGCAGCTGTGCGCGCGGCTCTGCACGCCTTCATCGAGGCGAACTTTGGAACTCGCCTGGAATGGTGCCGTCATTCAAAAGAGACGAAGTTGCAGTGGTTCACTTTGCCTCTCCTGGATTGCAGCACTGTTCCAGGCGCACATGCGGGCGTGCTGAGCCGGACTAGACAATAAGGCGCGTTCGTACAGCGTCGAGCATGTGTGGCGTTAGGGCAGGGGTACCGCACCGGGCACTTTTCGTCGTGGCCACGGTGGGCTGTGGGTTCGATTGCCGGCGCATCAAGAGAAGTTTTTCTTTATTGTTCTTGCATGTTTATTGCATCATATCCGTTACGGTAGTGACGTATGTGGTCGTGGTGGACACCGGTATCAACACTTTCGTGTTTAGAAAAACGAAACTGCCTAAACACACATAAAAAATGAAGTTGAATAATAAAGTACTTACGCGGCTGCGAGGTCTATGGTCATTCTTCCAGTTTACTTATTTCCTGCAGTTTCAGCGCCAATGAGTTTCACAGAAAAGGTCGAAGCTGCTATGTAAGTACACATTTAAATCTGCCATAGCAGTTCATATATCCTGTGTATCAGGCAGCTTACTGTGAATAAGAATGTGCCCCTGCTTCTTATTTCACAGCTGTAGTTCATAAGATAATCGCACTTGTGAAACCGCGCAAAAGATTGGCATACCGTTGTAATTTTGAGGAAGCTAAGGGGAACATCTGAAAGAAACGTAGGGCTGTTGTAGAACTTCGCGCTACTGTAAAGCATGTTGATTTAAGCCGCTTCTAATAAAATTAGTCAATGCAACGAGACCCGCAACAACCCTTCCCCTTTCGCCATTGGGTATTCAAATTAGGCATGCACTCCTATTTTCGTTCCGCAGAAAAATTTTTGTGACGATGGGGCGCATATTCACACAGATGAAGAGTTTCGACAACCCGAGAGATGGTAAGGATTAAACTTAGGCGGACAGAAGAAAGGTAAAAAAAAGGCCGTGCAAGTCGGGGTCGCGAATCTTTTGTGTGACAAGCCGCGCTTTCGCGAGCGGTAGGAGATGTAATAATTTTATGAGCCTGTATTTCACATTTCTTGTTCTTATTCTTCCACTAGTCCGGATTTTAAATACTGTGCAATGGGAGGAAAGGCGTGTACCCAGGCAGTGCTAATTTGCCGTCGCTTCATTTTGTTTACTTTTCTGCTTTTGCGAATCTCTTTAATGCAGAACAGAGATAGGTCTCCTTATCCATTCTCGTGAGGCGCCTGCGCTGCACAAGTTCCTTGTTCATATAAAGAGTTCAGTTGGCAAAACACTATTCAGCCCACGGCATCATGTCCTTGCCATGTCACCGAGCTCTCAGTTTGCTCTAGATATTAGAGAAGGAAGGAATCGTAAAACAGAGCGCGGAGAGGAGCAGTTGCTGTTGTAAGCAGGCGTAGCACGAATGATTAGCATTAAATCCCGCATAATATTTCGATGGTACCGAAAATATGTAAGCTTGTCGATATTTATTATTCGTCAGATTGGCTTTATGTTTTAAACCGGGTGTCAATTCGATTGCGTTGCATTGAACGTAAAAAGTTGGCCCTGCTACGGTCATACAGTGCACGGCTGTGACACTCAGCTGCTGATCCGAAAGTAGAGGGATTGATACCCAGCCGCGGCGGCTGCATTTCCTTCGAAGCGAAATGTCGTGATCCATGTACTGTGTGTTGTCAGCACATGTTATAGAACCCCAGGTGGTCGAAATTTCTGGAGCCCTGCACTCCGCCATCTCTCACATTCGTGTCGTTGTTGTAGGAAGTAAAACCACAGAAATCAATCATTTGAAGATTAAAAGCTGCTGTGCACATTCTCTGGATTTTCCTGCTTCGTGTCATGCCTCTACAAAAGGAAAAAAAGAAAGAAAATTTCATGATTGCAGGAAAAAGAAAGGTCACATCACGATTGGCTCCCATGTTTGGTCAGCCTCAGAAATTTCCGCAGCCTTTCCTCACCCTTGCGCCAACCGTCACTAGAGTCGTCCTCATTGACGACCGCATTTAGACTTGTTCACTTTGGTGAAAGACACAGAAAAGTGTGATTTTCAGTATCGTTGAATAACATTCATTTGCAGGGTAGCTAGAGCCGCCGGGTCGTTAGAGTTGTCACGGTATTCGTCTGGTGACCAGAACGACACGGGTTTAATGCCGGCCGCCGCGGTCCCATTTTTTCACGGAAGCGAGAATTCTGAAAACCCGTGTACTGTGCATTTTAAGTGCACGTTAAAGCACGGTTACCAGAGTTAGAAGCTCCTTCTGTGAGGTTCCCAAAGTTAGGAGTCTTTCTAGTACGATATCGCTATTCGAGACCCAAGTATTTCGCGTCGGTGTGTTGTAGCTGTCGTAGCATCTGTGCAGTGTGGCCAAAATGTTATTTTCTAGAGCACCGAATTATTTAGCACTAAGATGGAGACAGTTCACTTCTACCCACTCCAGTTTCTATCTGCACGGCATTGTCTGTTCTTTTTTTCATTCCAATGCGCATTAAGAATGCCAGCAGTGGACTAGGTTCGATGTACGATAATCGGACAGCCTTATTGATGTAGCCGGAAGGGATTTTTACCCACGAGATTTTTCGGTGCGGTGGGTACAGCACATACACACAGAAATGCACGTATATTTGAAAAGAGAAGGGCAAGGTGCCCGCGAACCAAAATACTAGCTACGCCTTTAGACAGCATGGGTGACGTCGTTCCTTAACACAAATCCTTATGCTCAAGTGTAATTCGTGGTATGACGGGAAAAGAACCCATTATTTTGTGAGACATGCCGTCCTACTCTGTCATCAAGTCTCGTCGAATCATCCGTTTACATTTTCGTAAGGTAATGTTGCATGCGCGTAGGGATTACTATGTTTTTGATAACCTGTATTATGTTTTTGAAGCTGCGCGCAAGGAGGTAACGTCCACTTGAAATCGGGTTTCGTTTCTTCGTATTCAAACTGTGCTACGAAAGAGCACCGTGCGTAGACGTTTCATTTTTGAGTCATATGGTGCTTTTAGCGGAACTAAGGAAGGTTTTCCTTATAAATGGGTCGGTACATAGCAGTACTGGCGAAGAAAATTTCGCATTTGGTATGTGCGTGTTCGTGCAGGATTTGTTTGTGAGTTACTGCTGGCGAGATGGCTTCGGGTACTGCGATAGCAGTAATTCATCATATATCATCAGTAATTCACATATATCAGTGTTACCACAGAATGTTGTGCACGAGTAACATCAATTAGGTGCTAGTTGCTAGTTATGACAAATGTTGTCGATTTGTTGTTTTTTTAAAGAGCGGAGCTGTTTATTTCGGCTCTCTGTGGGGAGATGTTCGCAGAAATGTGAGCCGAACCCGGTGCTAGTGTACCGTGTGCGCTGCAGAAAACGGCAGGTGCCGCTCGAAGTTGTGGCTTCGATCCCTAAGGCCGCGACTGCATCAGCATATACACAGAGAGAAAGAAACAAAGAAAGAAGAGACAGAACGGAAGATAGACAGAGAAATAAAGACACAGAAACAGACACCTGCCACAGCTGCACCTTGCTTTGCTTACATGTGATACTTTCTTACATGATCACATAACTAGTCATCCGAGATGTTCCCGCCGCAACCACATAAAATCACACATAGTCACATGGCGTCTTTTCGCTAAAACTACGTAAAATCACGTAACAACTCGTCACTTGATGTGTTCCCGCCAAAGCCACGTAAAATCACTTACCATCTGTTCATGTAGCGCTTTCCCGAAAGCCCTGTAAGATCTCGCAACAACTGGTCACGTGACGTGTTCCAGCCAAAATCACGCGGTTTCTAGACTAGCCTAAGCCCACCGGAATAATCTAGGCCGAACGTTAGCTCCGCTGTTGCTTCTAACTTTCTACCATTAGTGCAACCAGCGGTAAGGTTTTTTTGGACGTGACTGTAGGACTACTGTTATTTCTTGTCTGATAAATTAGGGATCTTAATCCCTTATTTCTTAGACGTTGTAAAACTTTCATTAAACGGCCGAAGACATTTCACTGATAATTCTCGACAGAAGTATCAGTGCATGCCGAGAAGGCACTCTCGCTACATAGAAATAATGTGTCTGAACAGTGCGCAGCTGTCGTCCGTGTTTTCTGGGTTTCCCAGCCAGAAAATTACACACCCTACTCCCCACTCTACTCGACTACACCTCCTCTATTCCCACCAGCACTCCCCGCTCTGCCGCTTTTGCGGAGAACTCTGGACGCTGAGGCCCATGCTCAGCTCAACTCCCACTTACTTCCCCCAACCTCCACCGTTCCGCAGCAGAGCTTTGGGAGAGTTCTTTAGCAAATTGGAGCCTGGACGACCAGCTTGGCCTGGTTGAAAGGGATCTTAAAGACGCCTGCACTAAAGGCATCCTGGAATGAGGACGCCTCCCAGAGCGTCCACACCATGATGATCTGGCGTAGGTTGAAATAAATGTGCTTATTCTCTCTCTTTCTCTCTCTCTCCGGAATAATATGTACACATCAAGCGGGGATAGCGGTATGTTAAAAGTATCATGCCGTAATTTACTTCGGCACTTTTGATTTCATGTCTACTTGATACGATCTCGGTAACTAATGTTTGGCCTTTCGTGGCCTCTCGACGGCAAGGCAACCATTGTCGCCCTTCGTGCGCGGTGCAGTGGGCACAGCGATGCACGTCGAAGGAATTCATTATTGGAAATCGACGCCCCGCCAGACAGCGTGCGTCACCAGCTGTCTGCAACACGGCTGCGGAACGAAGAAGAAGGCGGAGCCGCCGTGACTGATGGAAGGAACAACATTGATAAGAAAAAAAAAAACACTACCAACGTAACACTGCCGACATCGTACCTTAATGAGCGTTCCGACCCATCTTCCCGCCCGTGATTTGCGGGGCTTGACTCATTTCGAGCGCAATTAGTCAAGCTGACATTTGGTAAGCACCCGTACGCTAAAAACGAGCCCTTCCCATTAGGTTTCCCCTAAACCACACCTAACTATAAAGATTGTTCTAGCCTCCGGAGCAGAGCCACGGTTGCGCAACAGCCGTTTCGGGGTGACAAAGGCTGCGAGTTTTGGGAGACATGATGTTGAAATAATGAGGGTGAGTAGGAAGGAAAGATGAAACAAGAGGGTAAGCATGGCGTAGCCGTGATTGATTTCCGGGGTTTCGCGTCACAAAACCACGATACCATTACGAGCGCTCGTAAAGGAAAGTGAGGGGGAGAAGTAGAGAAAGGAGGAGGAGAATTGGTAAAGCCCTACATAGTCCTATATAGTATAGTATAGCATAGCATAGTATAGCATAGCATAGTAGAGTATAGTATAGTATAGTATAGTATAGTATAGTATAGTATAGTACAGCAAGCAAGGTATGGTATGATATTGAGGTTGAGGCGACAAGGGAGAAAGGGAACGCCACCACCAGCGCTGCTTCAGTCTTCGCACAACTTGTGCGTCGCTGCCGAAACTTTTTTAACCAACCTATAACAGTGAACGTATAGCAGGGGTTAAAATTATGGCGCATCAAGTGTGGTATAGGCAAGTCATCTATACAATTGTCTTGTTGGTCTCTCGAAAAGTTGCGATATTGCTGAGTGCAGTAGCAGCTATTGCGTGTGCTCTTTATTGAATAACTTCAACTTATATTACAGTAAAATAAGATCGAAGAGCAATTCCTGCGATGAGGAATACAATGAGAGAGATTAATATTGTCTCAAGTGCTATTATGAAGACGGACTTTACAAACGGGTTCGAAAGAAAAAAAAGATCATGTTCATCACAAGTGCACTGTGAAAAATTTGCACCTGAATTATTACATTGGAAAACAAAGAATAAGGGAAACATCCCTGGGTCGCAGGACAGTAGTGGATGTAAAAGCATTGCAACATGATATACATCATACTGTAAAAGATGAGCGGAATAAAAAATTAGGCTCTTTAGACGTCCATAAGCACCTCTTATTTCATGGCGGTTCAAACAAAGCTCTTGCTTTCTTTGTCGCGTACCTCCCCGGTTGACTTCCGAGTGTCGCCTAAAACCATTTGGCGCCGCGGAAAGCCATAAACAAAGGTAGCGCTCATGAAACGCCGGGCGAGTAATGATGCAAGCTCGAATTTCCTGCTGTTCTTATTTTTGCCCCATGTGTTCCTGTTTGCAGCGTCGAGCTCAAATAGTCGTTTGGAGGTAATGACCGCTTTTCTTTGTCTAGAATGGTCTTTTGGACGAAAACGTGGTAGACTGGAACAAAAGGAATTGGTACGGAAATAACGTTTTCAATAAAGCACAAAAGTTGTTTTTGACGCGCTTCAGCAAGCGGGAAAGCCACGAATTTAGGTCAACGAGATAGGCTTGACACGACGATTTCTTTAGGAGCTTTCGCGCCGTTACGGTTGCCTAGTGGTTATTGCACTCCACTGCTGATCCGAAGGTCGCGGGATCAAACCCAGCCGCGGCGGCTACATTTCAATAGTGGCGAAATGCCGAAGCCCACGTGCTGTACGGTGTAAGCGCAAGATAAGGAACCCCAGGTGGTAGAAGTTTCCGGGACCCTCCACTACGGCGTCGCTAATAATGATATCGTGGCTTTGGGATGTGAAATCCCAGAAATTATTATTATTTAGGATCCTTCGCCTCACGCTGTCTGCCCCGTTATATAGGTATGGGCGTTCAAGGAACACCGCTTGCTTTAATTAAACTTCGCGATCACACGAAAGTACTGAATAAAACTGCGTGTGATCGTAACTTGTAACTGTTATGGTAGTTAAGCGCTGCTAAAGGTATCCTCGCATTTTAAGTGTCATTAATTTTTTACGGAGATTGTAGATTTTACGTAGTGTTGAAACCGCGTTTACTAAATGTTTAAGTTTGGAGTAGTGTTCTTCAAAGGTGCGAGGTAAAGAAACATAGGCAAAACATGTTCTTAAAAATAAGCCAGCGGAAGTCATAACGATACCTACCGGAGCGTTAATACCGTCCTACTGAAGTAATACGTGCCAGAAGCACAATATGAGGAGTATTGTAAGGCTGTGCTCACACTCATAAATCATGCATATAGGAAATGCTCTCAGCGACACCCTGAAAGATCACGATAGAATTGTTCACGTTACATTCACACGAAGTGTAGTTTCTGTACAATTCAGTTTTTTTCATTATGAAGCGAAAACTCTGATGCGCTACGCCTCGCAAGGTGCACTACGCCACTGGCGACTGACGGCTCTGTGCTGCTGGAACAGAGGGGTTTCATCACGCCGCCTGATCTGCTCTGCAAAGGCATGACAGACGTGCTCGCTCTGAGCGTCCAAGTGATTTCAGTTTACTAGTGATTAGGCGATTGTTTAACGCCTGCTCCTGCAGTGTTTCCGCCATGGATGCCGCTCCGGGTGGCCCGTCTCTACGTGTGTTCCAACGCCAGCGATTGGCTGAATCCACTAGTTCAGCGTAAGCAGTTCAGCGTAAGCAGGCAGACTGCGGGACTTACCAAAGCTAAGGTTGCCTGCGGCAGAGCCAGGCCTGATTAGAAAGGTAGAGAGAAGCGAAAGATGGCTTTCGCTTGTCATAATCATGTTTGGAAGAGCTACACCTCAACTGTTTTTCCCGTTACACTTTGCCTGTACCACCATTCTCTATTTCCCGTGTTGGCAGTTGAGTTCTGTTCGGTCGTGTTTATCTCTCGCGTAGATCACGGTGCAAATTATTTACGAACCTTTCTAGGTCAAAATGCTATTTGTCGATGAAATATTAATCACACGAGAAACACGACCAAGAAAATCTGACTGGGCGCGACCGTCTTGTAGCGCCAATGATACACCAAGATATCTTTCTCTTTAAGCAACAGTGTTTGCCCATGTAATGGCACATTACACCAAAGGTATATACATACTTCACAAAACCTTGCTCCAGCGTAGCTATCCACAGGCAAGCTAGCTCAACGAGCGATCAAACGATCGGCTTTTATATCATACATCCTTACCCCGTTTTTAAGACTACGAGATCATTTTATCATGTTACCACATATATTCGAATCAGAGTATGGCGGGTCTTCTCTAATTTTCATCGCAGTGTATGTAAATCTCGTGAGGGGAAGCCAAGTCTGCTTTAGAGGTGCGGTATAGAATGTAGGGAACTACTCACACGACGCAATCCTTTTAATTCCAAAAGGAGCACCCATCAGCGCTATCTTTCGCAGCTACGATTATTTGTGGTGTTGCTGCCTAAGGCGGGTCCAGCAACACCTCGTCCAAGTCGTGTGACCTGTTACGAAAGTGTCGCGCGCCAGGGTAAGCATCGCTGTCGCTTTCTGTTGAGGCAGGCAGCTGCCGTCGCTTCACTATAGTCCTCGCAGGATGCTGGGACCGAGAGCTTGCAGAGCAAACGTACCTTATGCGGTATCTACAACGGTTTTCTTTTGTGTGCCCGCAAATTAGTCATACGGAGAACAGGGACAATGACAACGTTAATAGGGTGCATCTGGACGAACGACGGGATTCGGAGATCAAGGAAACGCCAGTGTGTTCTCGTGGCTTGAACGGGCTGAATTTCCCTGTTCCGGCACTCTTGTTTCCTGTTTGCCTTGTTCCGTGAGGGTTACTTAATACGCTGTCATGCAAATGATGATGACATGAATTAAGAACTTGTCAAGCAAGCATCTGTAAAGAACATGCTTTACAATTATAATCGGACCCACGATTACATGCACTACGGACCTATTTGCTGCTCAAAAGGTGTCGAAATTAAGCCGACACCTTGCAAAATTCTTCTTGAAGCGAAAAAAAACATTGGCTCAATAATCTTGCGAAAGAGCGTGCGGTACTGTGTCGAGATAGAAGCGTTGAAACGGCAAAGTGCTTTTGCTACACTTGTACGACGTCAGCACCTCCCAACCTGCGAACAATGGCTAACGAGGGAGCCAGCTCAGCGGCCGTGGCTGCACAATGGCAACACGCAGCCACTCCGCTAATTCTGGGGCACAGTCGGAAACCAACGTGAAGAGCTCCAAGTTCTTATAGACTTTTTCGTTTCAGCCGTTTCATCGGACTTTTCTTTGTTGTTGGATGTAGTGAAAGGTATGTTGATCGGGCTTTGAAAACTTCTGGTTATTTTCACAGTATTCATTGTGAACATGCTTTGAACCACGCCACTAATGAACTGCTGGACGAGACCACACTTCGAGAAATAATAATGAGAAACAATATGGCTGATTGGATTCTTTAGCTACCGAACGCTCCATAGTTTCAGTGGAAAAACTATTTCTTATCTTACAAGAAATATTTTGTAGCTTTTTCATTACAAGAACTAGTTCTTGTAATGAAAAGATATTCAAGCAGCTGCTTGAATATCTTTGCTGGACACTTATATGCCTTAATATGCACGACGAATTCAGTCTTCAGCAGCATCAGTTAGGCATTGTTGAGAATCACTCGTTCGTTAAACCGAGAAAGTGGAGTCCTGTGGTGAACGCAATTTGGTCTACGGGAACCGTCTTGTACTTATTGCACAAATGCGTTTATTTAAGACTGAGAATCTCAAGAATGTTCAACTTCTTTGACCATTGCTTTGAAGGCACTTGGAGTAAGAGCAGCGTTGTGAATGACAGCAATGGGCCCCACCTGACACATGAATATCTCTAAATACATCAATGTTCCGAACTTTGTTCTTTCGATTCCTACGAATTGCGTACTCGACGACGGAGATGGCTACGTCTTCTCGAGAGACCAGTGAGGAGGAACGAGCAGTTATTCTTTCTTTTTTTTCACTCCTGTGCCCCTCAGATATCGCAAACTATGTATTACACTCGTTTCTTTGAGATTCGGCTATTCTGCGTTGATTTCGTTCTTTCCTTTGTCTTATGGGAAATCGTACTTTGCCGATCAGGCTTCAGGCATAAAGCACGAGTTCTTTCATGCTCGAGGACCTGGAGAGATATCTGCATTCAGGCAGTAAAACCCAGCGAAACAGTGCAAAATGGAAAGAGACATTGCAATCAGAAGCATGCACCAAGAAAGGCATCTCCCTTATGAAATGGCATCCAATGCTCCTCCTCCCGCCTCTTATCCCCCCCGCTCCGCCGCCGTGGCGCTCACAGGAATGCTCATATGCGTTTTGCAGGTCCCCGTGGGAGCGGTCCGGATGAAATAGTTGGCATTCGGGGCAGTAAATATGGCGTTGCTGCATCGGTTTCAACAGCTTATGGAGGCCGCCTCGAAAGGCTCCTCTCTAATACCGGTGTACTCGTGCAGATACCGAGGGAATTCAGAAGTAAAACAACTAAATAAAGAAAGAGAAGGAACCAATGGTTCTGCCAAGGTACACCGTCGTTATGAAAAAAATTGAAGAGCAAAAGTTTGGCATTGAACAGGGATGCTTGCCCATATTTTGCTATTTTTCGCCGGCTCTGGCTCGGTTATTTCAGAACAATATTCAAAGGTGCTCGAGCACTGAATACGAGCATGAGGAAGTGGTCCTAAAGATTCTTGCAAAGTTCAACGCGAAAGGCTGGTAGTGCACGGCAGCACGCGGGTTCTTTATGTTTGGTAGAGAGGCTGCCCCTCCGCCATCATATGATTCTATAGCAGAATTTCCTCATCGTTTGCATTAAAGATACTATTCGGACCATAAAAACGTCGTTTTGTCGCAATTTACAAAGCTGTTACATTCGTCGTCTTATAGATGCGAAGCAGCTTATGAACGAGGCCTGTCCCTCCCTCCGGCGTCGGCGTATAGCCTGCCGCCGTTAGTACTCGGAGCACCCGCTACATGGCTCTGCAGTAGAGCGCTCGCTCCACTCCGGCGCGTGCTCTAGTTTGAGTGAAGACCTCTAGTGGCGCTGTAGTGCAAGAGATAATAAATAAAAGCGTTCGCTCTACCTCGGCGCGCTCTCTCCTACAGCAGCTGTCGTGCGCTTCGACGAACGAAGATCGCATCGCGGCGGCGCGGGCTTGCACAGCGGCCTCAGCGCGGCCGCTTTGCGAGCCCGCGCTGCCAAGCGCTGCCAAGCGCCGGAAGCGGTCGCTGCCTGAGGTTGGTGGCGCCGATCCGCGCTTTAAGCATGGCTTTCTCGACCACAAGGTCGGGCACAGCTGTAGGGTATGCGACCGCTTGTGGTTCGATAACAATCTGACCAAGATCTCCACCATCAAGTACGAGCAGTCCCGTGCCAACGCTATCGTCGTTCTGCAGCGGGAGTTTACCGCCAAAGACGATCTCAGTGAGTACGCCGTTTGCTCTGCGTGCAAAGATCCGCTGGTGGTAGGCAAGCTCGCCTCGATGAGCGTGACGAACGGGTACCCCTACCCGCTGAGACCTGAGCACCTGCCCGAGCTCAACCCTGTGGAGGAACATCAGGGGAACCTCGATTACAAGGACCGTGAACGGTGATGAAGAAAATAAAAGATTTACACAACTTTAAGTCGACTCATGTCTTCTTCGCATACTACTCAGGGTTCCCTTTATGGGAAGGTTCTTTTTTTTCTTTCGTCGTGTTCGATGTCACTTTCTATCATTTGACCTCCTAATTTCCGTGTAATCACTTGTGCAGTTACATATATTGCGTTCACTGTGATTGTTTATGCTGTTTTTTTCCTTGTTGTTGTGAAGTAATAATGAGTAATGTTAAAAAAGAGGTGAACACTACGATGTAATCTCAACGCAGAGCAAACTGATTAAGTCCGGGAAGGCCCCGTCTGTGCACTCTGACCATATATCCTCTCTTCCGCGTTTCTTCTTGGCTGTTTCAATGCTTGTTGATGTCTTGTGATAGCGATATAAGGATACCACTAACGCGCTCCGACCCATGTATTTTCCTCACGCGAATATAACCAGTCATGACCCCGCTCCACAGCTTATCTAAAGCTGCAAGGAAAATCGTAAAAATTCTACATTCATCCTGCAAATTAGGCCAAATGCCTTCAATCTCGTCTGACCTTATAAATAAGTATGACTACACTGCTACGGAAAATAACGCAAACATGATTGCGGCGAATTAATGTAAATCCTTAGGAGCCATTGTATTCTACGTAACAGCGACAGCAGCATGTAATCTTCCCTCCTCTGTCGATCAAAACATAATTGTCCTGTAATCAGACGGAGGATGATGGCGAGACGCAACAGTTTCATTGAAAGAGCTACAGAACGTCTTTATTGAACATTACTCTATCTTAATCATGGGATTACTATAGGTTCATTTCTTCATCGATATACAACGAAATGAAAGCGCCTTCCAGAATATTCCGGCTCAACCGGTGCCTTCGGTCAGTGGCGTTGGCGTACAGGAACTGAACGCTACAGGTCTTAGCCTCAGTGTTGACCACGACAACTGCAGTTCATTTAGGGGAAAAATGCAGGTACCTCCGCGTGCCTTTAATTCAATGCCAATTTGAGCAAAATGGATCTGCTGCACCCGACTGCGTCACGCATAACTACTATGTCTTTGCTGTAGAGGTGTAAGACTTATTCCATTTTTAGTGACACGGACACTGAGTGGAACTCTTGTTATTTGCGCAGCATCTTCCGACCGCCCCTGTCTTCAAGACCCTTTACCGAATGTGCCAACAAATTCGAAGATATAACGTGTGCGAAGTAAGGCATGTCAAGAAATATTTTCACTTATCAGAGAATAGGTCGTTTGTACTTAAGATGTGTTGAACCACAGGAATAATTCATGATAACTAAAGAGCAACGCAGGACATTGGGACGCGTTGAGCGTTGGCTCGTAGTGCGAGGCCTTTAAGGGACACCTTACTCAAGGGTTAGAGTTGCCTAATTGTTGACTTTTCGTGATGTAGTGCTTCTCCTTTCTGTGTACACGCCTGCAGTAAATTGTTTGTGCGCTAAGTAGTTATTAGTATGCCATTAATGAGTACTTGGCAGGAGAGAGACGCCTAGGGGAGGTGCGTGTATGTGGACTTTGTTTCTTTGTGGGTTCTTGAGACGTTGACAATTTGAGGCGAACATTCTTTAGGCTAGGATTGCGTCATCGTGGTGAGCACGCGAACGCTTGAGCCCCACGAAAGTGAAACTTGGTCGTGGGGCAGAGGATTCGAACTACCGACTGCCACGTTTCGAGACCAGCACGGTAACCGATTCATCCGTTCTCGATCCATCACACGCGTGCTTTTAAGGGGGGTTTGATGCGCTTCAAGAACTAGACACAGCGCGAGGCAGGCTCTGGGAACACGCGCACGGCCTTTAGTGCGCGCTCCGCAAACGAAGATGCTGTGAGCCTCTCTGAGCCACATCGTTCCCTCGCATTTTCTATCAAAGAAAGAAAGAAAGGAAAGAAATAAAGCGCACATGCCAAGCTTCGTTTGCCCCCGTTTTCCCAATAGGGAAGTGCTGTTCAGTTGTTAACGAGTACAATGACTTCAAGGCAATCAGGACACTATACAGAAGAGGAAACGGGCTCGCTTGTCGTCTTAGAAGACATGATAGCTGCGGGAGCTGGAATAGATCCATCGTAAAGAATTTAGAAATGACAAGTAAGGGAAGCAATGCTCTTTTACTCTTTTCTCCTCTCATGTGGATGGCCGTGCTGCTAAAGAAGGCTGGTTCGTCTTCGTAACTGGTTTCTTCCTCATTTATCTGCTAAGTCAGAAGAAGCATTTAGAGCGTAGGTAATGGTACATTAATTGCTGGGCAGCGGTCCATACTCAAGGGAAGTTTTCGCAGTGATGTACTCTGACACGCAGTGAATTCCGAGCGGCAACCCACAAGCAAATGTGTATTTCACTTTCGTTATTGCGTTACTTCCGCGGGAGCTGTCCTGAAAATAATGTCACAATAAAAATGATACGCAATGTGCTCTTGTAATTCTCACTTTGCGCACGTTTCTCACATCCCCAGCCTCAACTTAAGGTTCAGTTACCATATTTTAATTTTACCCTTTTTATCTGCACTATGTAGAGTGCACCTGGTGACCAGTTGTAGGATTGTATTCCTTCTAAAGTTAGCACTAGCGTTGGAGCGCAGACACGTGACCGCTTTATTACGCACATGACTACGATGCCCTTTGTTAAGTGCACTCAGTTCTCGAACTCGCAGGAAGTAGAATCATTGATCTCCGCTCCCAGTGCCTCCCATTCTGTGGGCTCCCTACTTCTATCCCCGCCTCACAACCATTTATTCCCGTATCGACTGTGTGCTTTCCCGTTTGGGTTCAGCGACGTCGGGGTGAAGGCGTTAATTTTGAAAGCGCGTGGTTCGGCACGCGCTGCGTTCTCCACGCTCAGCGGCGGCACGCGAACGTGCTCTGGAGAGATAACACGCTTCAGAGATAGGGGATGCTTTGTTCCACTCGTGCGGAACACCCAGAAGTGAAGATAGTGCTGTGCCGTAAAGTTTATTAAGGAAAGAGAGGCCTGTAGGTGTAAAAGTACTACATCGAGAATATTAGCAGATAACAAACACAGTGCTTTTAAAGACAATGAGCATTTCTTGGGCTACCTAAACACGAAAAAGTTTGTGTGTCTGTCTGTGTGTCTGTCCGTCCGTCCGTACGTCAGTCACTCGATTCAACTGCCCGGCCAAAACCGATTAAGCCGGCTGGCCAAAACCAAACGATCTGCTATAGCACTGGTGGCATGGAATCATGCGCGTGAACATTACAGAGCGCAAGGCAAACCTGTTTGCTTGGTGGTTGCTGCAAAGCGGCGACCACCAGACACAACTCCGGGCCGTCCAGAGGGCTCACGAAAGGGCGGAGGCTCACGGGCTTCCCGTCCCAACGTGGGTGCGGCCCGCGACCCCTGCCGACCACTAAACCAAGAGTGGGTGGGGAGGGGTTCCTCCGGACCCAATAAGTTATTTCCTCCTTGAAGAAAGATATGTACACATAACCGTGATCCACAGCGTTCACTAAATTAACAATACTGTTACGCACAAACAAGGCTATGTACAACTGTATTTGCTAGCACTGCCGTAACTGCACAACAAGAACAGCCCGCGTTAGGTGGTCGCTTCGTCGTCGTCTTCCCTGGCCACACCATTAAATAGCTTGTGTTCGCACATGTGCCGTAGCAATATACATAGGAATGGTTTTTACATTAGTAAAGGGAAAATCAACGCGTTAAAAACGATGTCGAAGAGACGATACGCAGAAAAACAAGCCGACAGAAGCCGTGGCTCTGTAGCCCGCTTTAAGCCAACAGTAATAAAGGGTGCCAACAGTTGGCGCGAGAGCAGAGCGAACGCGGGAACAATGAATTGAATTCAGCAAAACCTTCATTGCGTCCATCAAGGGAAGAGCGAGAGGTGTGAGAGAGGGGAGAATTGAGGGTGTTACGTAACAGGGGTGGCAGAACACTAGAGTTACTGTATATGCTACCGCAGGTAGCATATATACAGTAACTCTACCAGTACACTTGTCTTCCAACGCCACCTGCAGCGAAGCAAGCAGATATGCGGCCATTTTTGTATTCGCCTTCTGATTTCTCTTATTGCCAAGGACGGACCTATAAGGAAATGAGGAATGTTGAAGTTAAAACGCAATAGAAAAGTAGTATCATATATAAAAAGTACGGATCCTCTAAAACCAGAAAAAGGTTGAGCTTTCCACACTTTTCACTTCCAAATGAGCCTAACAAAAGTGCATCTACTCAGTTTGAACAAATACTATGTCTTTCCAGGGCAATGTTTTGTTAATATGTTCTTTATTAAACGCAATTTAGCGTATCGTGACGTTCTGGCCCAGCCATACCTCTATACTTTGTGCGTGAATTCGACGCCACAGATAGTACATATGTTACTAGTATTTGCTGCCCAGAGTGGCCCTAGAGACGTCCGCAAAACTTCCCGAGTTCAAACTGCAACATTTTGTACTGCCATTTAGTTCACCTGTAAGGAAGCGATCAGGTTTAAAACTATGTGTTAGCGTAAACCACATGATGTGAAGAACGCGGTTGCGCACTGTTACCTAAATTCTACCGGGTATGTTTCGCAGCACGTATTAGTTTCCGGAACTCGTAAAGCACATAGATGCGAACGTTCCAGATGAACGGAATGTTGCAGACGACAGAATTATTGCAGACGATCACGTGGTTACGACAGTTCCCCATTTTGAACAAGTCGTAGCATTCCGCTTCTGGTTTATTTCCCCTGTCAGGTCAGCAAACAGGATAGCTTGTTCTGCCACTCTGATGGAAAGCCCGATGTGACACAAGCGTCGTGTGTTTAGCAGATAATACAGCAGACTGCATTCTTGTACCCCTAGGCTCTTCACTCCTATTGGCTCAGTCGGTCCCACGGTAGCACTAATCGGCCATTGATTGACTTTAACAGCATCATCATTTGTGCGCACAGTTGCTGCAAAGTTGTAAGCTAATATTCTATCTTTCTGCGTGGTTTGAAAAGCATGCTTCTCTTTAAATTATATTTATCAAGCTTATAAAACCAGATTTCTAAAGTGAGATATTATAACACCCGTTTCGGTCATCTCCTAAAAAAACAAATTTTTTGGGGGGATGGCTCAATAAACCATTCATAAATACCCTCAGTCCACCTCGCGTATAGTAGCAGAAACAGGTTGGACCAAGAACCACACACTCTCTGCCATATTTCGCGGTTGTGTATTATTTGTATGTACAGATAACTTGCCGCGCAAGAGCCTACATAAAGTGCTCCATTGAATATTTTGCAGCATCACGAAAATATACTGTCACATTTCCACGGCTGCCGGTGCCCGCTGGCTGCCTTGGAAGGCTACTGGACTTCTCAGCTCCATTGTAACGCGACTGGCTCAGACACGGTTCGGGTGAGTCCAAGGCAGCTGTCATATATCTCTCACTTTTTTCACATGTTTCCCTTGTAAACTTCTCATGGCACATGAGAACGATCGTTTCTGCCTGCACGCCAGCAAATAATACCTCGCATTAACTCACGGATAATTGTAGGCATGGGACCGAGGATGTGGCAGTGAAGATACAAAGTAGTACAAGCTTTGTCTTCTATGACGAGTATATTAACGGCATTTTCTTACATCTTAAGTGCATTTATGAATATTGGCTAATTATTCCGCATGTTGGCCCTGTCGAGCTTAATCGAGTTTGTTTGAAGTTTTACGTTTTGAAGTTTATTTCAGATATTAGTACAAAAACAAAATATCACGCAGGGTAAATATACAGAAGGAGGTGCGAAAGCACTCGGCTGCTGAGGGACGTCCTGTCCAAGGTGCAAAAGAAAATATAATAACGTAATTAGCAGTGACAGCAATATAGCAAGAAAACTTGCCAAACGTGCTAGTAAAATCTAAGTATACGAAACAGTATCTTCTCGCTCCAACTTGACGTTTAAATTATCTTAACGTCCTGTTCGACCCAATAAATCATTTTTTTATTTGTATGCGGAATATATATTGATTAGTCGGCGTGTTACGTAGATAATCCGTTGGCACGCCTTGTTTCCGGTATGAATTCCATAAAGAACAAGGAGGTTTTTAAAGAACCCAGCCCCGCGCAGCAGATGTTGCCCTTATTGGTTACATGAAATATATGGCGCAAAGCTAAAAACACAGCAATTAAGAAATAATGCTCCCGTTTATATACTGCGGTCAGAGGCTAGCACACTAAAGAAGATTCAGCAGTATATGGTAGCAGTGCCACTTGTGGGTCCCTGGCTACCATTGTATGCCCGCATAGGCCATTTCTTTAGAGTGCGCTTCACATAATTTCTATCTCGTTTCTTCTTTTTTTTTTCGATTAAGATCCGCGAACTTTATTGTGGGTATGTCTTGGTTAAATAGCGGATAAGAGAGGATGAAACAAAGCCGTGATCATATTCTTACAGGGCAAAAAGTGTTCGCTCAACACTACCCTTCAGGTACTACAGTTCCCTTTAGTTATTGCACGGTGATGATGATATGTAAGCGCGCTTAATCTAATCCTTCGACGAAGGAAACAGAAAGAGTGTAGAAAAAAAATTGATGTTAACAAGTTCAAGAATACCTTTAAATTGATGGACAGGACAGTGGTACGATGCCGGACAGAGCTGCCCACGAAGGCATCATATGAAGCACGCTCTGCTCTTCTAGTAAAAAAATAAACGCACAGGTGTATTGTTGCTTGAGTTATGATTTCTCGATTTACTTTTGCGCCTTACATGAAAACTGCGTACCACGTGGGGGTTCCCAAAGTCGCATCTGGAAAAACTTTCCACATTCATCAGTAAATGTCATTGTTAGTTTCTCGCGAATCGTATCGCAAGAAAACGATGTATCAGGTGCGAGGAAGGTGACTTCATATCCCAGCTATCAGCTTGCGAGATTTCGCTCGGTGCAATTTATCCTTTTTTCGAACACGCCTTTATCCACGTGCTCGCGCAGGATTGCACATGTACGTTGCGCGCGGGCGCAGGTGTTATTCCTGCATTACTTGTTCCACCTTTATTGATTCTGATCCCCATTTTTAGTTACTATTTCGTTCATGCCTGTTTTCACTTGAATGCGATGTCTCCGAAACGTAGCAATTTTTAGAGGGTACGTATCATTTTTCGCTGTAACCGTTAGTCATTAGCGGTAACCGAATGGATCCCTATAATAAGGCAAGCGTCGCAGTGGACGGCAGTAAGCTAGATGGGCGGATGAGATCAAAACCTCTGTCGCAGTTACCATAGGACAGGAGTAATTGGAGTTCTATGGGAGAGACCTCTGCCCGGTAGTGTTCGTGGACAGTTTGATGATGGTGATGTTGACCATTCTTTGTCAATGAACGATAGTGGAGGCTGCCGTATAAATTAAGCTGATATTGATCTTAATTTACTCCAATTATAGTACAGCTGATTTTGTCATATCTAATTGTTGCCTGATGTGATCTGAACGTTTATGGCTATTATGATCGCTCAGCTGCAGTAATTTTAAACGCGCTTTGTGATTCTTTTTTCGCAAGATCTTGAAGAAATTTCTTTGCAGCTATTTATATTCTGCAAAATCATGAAGAAACATTTTTTTGCACCTATTTAGTTTCTTCATTATTACACGGTAGCCGCAGGTTGCTCGTTAGAGCTAGTATTGATGCGGACGTGCACCTCTTCATACGAGACACGGTGAAATTTAACCTTTTTGGCATTACTCAATACCACAAGTGATGGTAACGAAACTTTTTCCTAAACACTGGTACAGCTGTTGCACAGAAGCACTTACAGTACACCATATTAGGGAAGCGTAACAATACAGCATAGCAAGATGTTCAAATAGCACTCATAATCTCAGATCATGGTGCGTTAGCTCACGGTAAAACAGGAAGCTTTCTTAGTTAGAAATTAAGCTATTTCTAGTAGCTGGGTTAACTTCATGGCACTTTCAATATCTGTGCGCTCGGCCACGCCACAGCACACGCTATCTTGCACAATTTCTTGGTAGTCATTGAAGAATTCATGAGAGAACCACTGTTGCAAAAACAACATTTAGCTTCCAAACTGCATTGCGTCGTAAAAAAAAAGAAAATAATAAGAAGCGGGCAAAAGTATTCACTGAAAGATACACTGCTTACATCTTGCAAATTGGTGCTTCATACAAATATGTAGCTCTACCGCGTCCCTGAGCTTGCATTTTACGACGGTTATTCCAAGCGTGCACGAAGACTGGATACAAAGCTATCAGCTATGCGAACCGGTAACCGCACTGGCCCTATGCATCGCTGGCGTCCCCGGGTGGGAACATGCGCAGCGAGTCAGCCAGATATGCAGGCGGTGAATTTCGTTCTGGAACTGCATTAAAATGCGCCGACTTCATCACAAAGCCCTTTACGAATGCTTGGTATACAGGCATGCCTGAGGAGCATGCTGACCTACCGCATTCTTGAGAATGTGTAAGGTTCGTGCTTGTTATTTTGTCGTTTATTTCTGTGTTTTACAGATAAAAATCGCACGATGGCGCTTAGGTGTATCCCTTCGTTGTAAGAAGTTGAAATATAATTTCTAAGGCGATATAGTACAAACACATTGCTTGCAGTAGAAGGTCTGCTTGAGCAAAAATGAAGGATTTAGTATTCGCTATATTAAATAAATGTGTGTCTTCAAAAAGAACTGCTTGAAGTACCACAGAAGTCATTTCCATTCCTCCGCAAAGTCACCTTAAATAATACAATGAACTACTCTATTCTTCCCTGCATTTTAGCTCTGCTAAGTTATGCATTGTGCGCATTTGAAAATAAGCAAGTGTGCAACTTAAGGTGGCAGCTGCCTTCATTATGAATCTGAATATCATGAGACGGTACAAAATTCAGAGCTCGCATTGGTGAGTATATAATGCATACAATGCCGCCAGCTGGCCAAGAACGACACCGATAATAATTCCGCTGCTATTTATCCGATATTAAGCGCGCGAATTGTGTACTTGTGTTCTTTTAAAGTCATCCCTTATTCTGTTTAAGTTCCTTAGGAGCCAAAAAAAAAATAGACCTGAGGAACACATCGCAAGGCTACATACACGACGGCCGTATATTAAGTAATCATTTCTGCAGTTGTGACGTACTGCCAACGGCATTCGTCATGAAACATGCACTGAGGATAGATTATTTCGTAAGATGGCAGTCGCACACCCTTTAACTTAGTAGTTGCGAAGCAGTGGGCCGTTGCTTAAACAACTTTCTTTATTTTCGTCCAGTGGAAGAGCGTCTGAAGACTGCATAATGAATGTTCGCTCTTTCTTCGGTTGGGCACTCGATCAGTGGTTCCATGTGTAAGGTATACCAACCAGCACGAAACGCTAATGAGGTGAGTGACGGAGCAACATGTTGAGTCGCTTGCTGGTTGCACATCAATATTTTGCAGGACAAGGCGTTGTGTGCTTAGGATATGGAGAATGACAAGTGATGTACGTCTTACAGTTATTTGTGCGGAGTGCGTACGAACTGGTTATATATTAGTATTTTTGACTTAAAGATCAGTGGGCGATATGTTCTGGGGGCACATCAGTGACGTCGTAGGGATGGACGTCAACGCACGAATGAAGGAAAGCGCTGTCCCCGATTCCGGGTATTGCAGAAGGCAGCTTTAAAAAGGGAATTCTTTTAATTACTAGTGCCCATACTCACAAACATGTCGTCTGCTAAAATAACTCGCAGGAGAAACGTTACATGCAGTCTTAGTACTGGAAATATTATTAGCGCGGCCAACCGGCCAACCCCATCGAGGACGTGCGAAATAGATGTATCGGGAATTCAATCCTAAGTTCACACTGCAGAGACCAAACATTTCGCACATGCTGTTTATATCAGACCGCAGGTACGTTGACGGTCAACCAAGAGGTTCCCGAGAAAGACGCAGTAATAATGCTCTCGTATGCTGTAGACTCGTGAAGCAGTAGCCACCGCTGCCCAAATGTAGCAATTGAATGAATTCGCGAAGAGAGAGAGAGAGATGATGGGCGGAAGGCAGGGAGGTTAACCGGAAAGGAAAATATCCAGTTTGCTGCCCTGCACTGGGGAAGGGGTGAAGGGAGACAGAAAGGTATGGAAAAAGAATAAAGAAAGAGAGAGGTCAAATCGCGCACACACACAAGCACGGCATGTGTCACAGACGGTTCACGAGGCCCGTTGCGCGCAAAAACTTTAGCACAGCCTTCGTGGCTTTCTGCTGCGAGACACTGTCTGTCCGGCATTCCAGTATGGTTTGCTCGGACAGCGGTCGACCATCAAGGCGTGACAATTCTGTGGCGAGAGTCTGTCGCTGGGAGCAGTACCCAGGGCAATCGCAGAGGACGTGCACAATTGTTTCCTCGCTGCCGCAGTGAATACAGGCAGCACTGTCTTCCAGTCCAATGCGACAGCCGAAACTTCTTGTGAATGACGTGCCTAGCCACAGGCGGAAAAGTACGGTAGTTTCACAGCGGGTAAGCCCACGCGGAACTCGAAGTTGTAGTGATGGGTCGAGGCGGTGTAGACGGGTATGTAGAAGACCAGGAGTGTTCCACTGCGCTATAGTCATATCACGCGCAAGCGAGCGAAGTTTTCTTACTGCATCCGTTCTTGACAGTGGGATGGCTTGCAGCACTCCAATTTCGTGGGCACGTTTCGCAGCATTATCTGCGTGCTTGTTGCCGATTATTCCAGAGTGGCCTTGTAGCCACTGAAATGTGATGTCATGGCCTTTGTCGGTTAATTGGTGATAGAGCTGTCGTGTTTGAAGCACTAATTGGTCTTTGCGGCCCGCTACGTAAGGCCGATAAAAGGCACTGAAGGGCTGACTTGGAATCTGTAAAGATGGCCCATTTCTGTGGTGGCTCCCCATCGATCACGCAAAGTGCGGTGCGTAGTGCCTCAAGCTCCACGGCTGTCGATGTTGTGCCATGAGACGCGAAGGGTGGTGGAGAACACATTGGTTTCTTCTTTTGCAAAACGAGACCAAACATTTCAGAAACACCACGGTTTCCGAAAGCACTGCCTTATGGGGCGACGACCACACTAGGAATCCATAAATAGCTCTTGTCGCCAGAAAAAGCTTTTCTGTAAAAAATAGGCCGTAGTTCACGATTACTGGTTTGAGTTCTTGCGTGCATGTACTGTAATTCTGCTTTCAACACTGCTAGCTGTCCTTGGTGCCTATATTGTGCTTTCCCCACCCGTATAAATGTAGCTCTTGCATTATGTGTCTTGTCTAACTGTGCAAGCGATTTCTATAAAGAAGCAAACTTGGCCACATAGAACAAAGATTTCATTGCTTTCCTTTTTATCGCCGGTACCCATAAATGCAGCGATTATTGTGCTTAGACACTTTGCTCGGAGTGCTCACTCAAGATTACCGACGCACCCATGTTCAGTTTCCTTGCTGTCACTTGTGGAGACGAGGAAGAAGAGCGGGGTGGCCTTTTGAGGGAAAACCAAAAGATTGTGAGAAGCAGTCAATGCAGGGCAACGCACAAAAATGTAGCAGCGTAAGAGAAACACGCATAAAGGAGAGACTCAACGCCTGGAAACCGTCAAAGGAAGAAAGAAAAGAAAAGCGTAATAATAAAAGAAAAGCGAAACTCTAAGCGACCGAACAGAACCAAAGTAGTCCCGGAAATGTGGGATCCTCAGCTACGGGAAAGAGTTGCGGTGAGCTCCAACAGCAAAGATCTAATGTCCGTCGCTATTGAAAACTCCGTAAGGTGGCTGAGCTGATCGAAGATTCACATTTTAGATTTTATCTTCGCATGAAACGCGCTGGAGGCCAATTTTTCTCGTGCTCTGTTTCTATTCTAGATCGGAGGTCCAACGAATCCATCGCTATTAGCAGCCGTCATGCCGTCACGCACACTGCAGCAAGGCAAGTAGTGGCGGAAGCAGCCCGTTCCCCCTCTAGGGAGTGTTGCATGCACCGTGATAAAGCAATCGAACGCCGTTGCCAGTCCTACCGATGCTCAACCAGTGAGCCTCAGAAACATCTTTCCTTTGTTTGGCCTTTTTTCAATCCTATTTTTTGTTTGTTTCTTCCCTATTTCTCAAGTTTCTCGTGCGTTATCCTATGTACATCGCCGCAGCAGTCGTTGTAGTGCTCTGCTTCATTCCTCTCTCCATCTTCTATTGTGTGTGCGGGCTGAAACTGTGGTTAACATGGGTCTGTAACGGCGCTAGCCAGCTGCAATCGCCCTGTTTTTGTTGTTTTTCTGTCTCGCAAGGATTACTTTCTTTGCATCACTTGGGGCATCTTCGAATCTAGCGTCTACGGTACGATCATTTTAGTCACGGTCAAAAGAGAGAGAGAGATGATGGGCAGAAGGCAGGGAGGTTAACCGGAAGGAAAATATCCAGTTTGCTACCCTGCACTGGGGAAGGGGTCAAGGGAGACAGAAAGGGATGGAAGAAAAGAATAAAGGGAGAAAGAGAGAGGCCAAATCGCGCACACACACAAGCACGGCAGTGTCAGAGACAGTTCACGAGGCCCGTTGCTCGCAAAACTTGAGCGCAGCCTTCGTGGCTTTCTGCTGCGAGACTCTATCTTCCGGCATTCCGATACGGTCTGCCCAGACAGCGGTCGACCATCAAGGCGTGACTATTCTGCGGTGAAAGAGTGTCGCTGGGCGCAGTAACTAGGGCAATCGCAGAGGACGTGCACAACCGTTTCCTCGCTACCGCAGTGAACACAGGCAGCACTGAGGGTGAGCAGAGAATAGTATTAGTTCCAGTGACTCTTTACCATCAAGGAAAATGGCTCTTTTTACAGCATGTGATCGTCTTATACACTGTGAAGACTGCGCAAGGATTAGTCCATATTACGTATGAACCAGTAGGCCGCCCTGAATCTCTACCACGATACTCCTCGCTGTCTCGAATTTTTCCACAGAGGAGCTGTTTATGGGCCCGCCATGTCCGTGTCCGGTGTCTGCCGTCACGCAACAGAAAAAAGCCGACCCACTCCTGCCCTCGACACTATTGCACTATTGCACTCAGGCTGTTGACCTCAGCGCACTGATACATTATAGTGAATATTCAAATGGTAACATAGAAAAAAAGACAGAGGAAGGAAGAAGGAAGCAAGCAAGCAAGCAAGCAAGCAAACCTTGTCGTCCATCTCTTGTCTTAGGTTACAGCGAATGCAAACGTGAAGGCGCCCTTGCCCTCGATCGACTACCCGCTACTTCACCGTCAACCAGTGTTACATGTCTTCGATAGCGATAGCATGGTGATAAATCGTGATGATAGTGAACCTGATATCCTTGCCAGTCAGTCACGTCACGGTTCAGGATAAAAGTACAGCTTAGACTTTCGCGCGGCTTCCGCAGCCTGGAACTGGCTTGAATTTGTAGTCTCGCGTCAGCGATAGTTCATCATGGAGTTGTGGTCTGAGGTCTGTACTCACCCCTCGGCCCGCCGAAGGATCTTGTGGTCGTTCTTTGCGTTAATAAATCTTTCATTTTTCTCTCTTTCTTACTAGCTCCACGCTCTCCTTTTTCTCTGGTCATGTCCTATCTGTTCAGATTGATTATTAGGCGCACATAAAGATCACATCGATGTTTCTTAGGCAAATAACTTCATTTAGGTTGCCTAAAAATCGGGGGATATTGGGTGCAACTGCTTAGTGTTTTCTCGCACGGTTGCCACATTTTACAACATAAGTTTGAGCTGGTGGGTAGGAGTTCACCAAGAAACTCATTGACCAATGCAGACGGGAGCACCGGAGAAGAGAACGGGACAGCATGGACGACGGCTGTCAAACGAAGGGGCGAACTGCGTCTGGATATAAATAGACTGAAACCTTATTTGCACATGCTCTGGTATGGTAGAGCCACCTGTCAATCGAGTGTACGCCCGGGTTTAGACGAACGAATAAAGATTAGACTTTTGATTTCATCCTAATGCAAGTTAATCGAAGGCTGGCTCACGCATGCGCTTGCAGTTTTTTGCAGAGGAATTAACGGATAAACGTTTTTAAAGTCCGAGGCTTGACATTTAAACAGTGCTGCTTTCATTAGTTAAAGGAAGCATTGTCGGATTCTCCTATCTCTGCATCCCTGGCGTTCTTCCGCACTTCATGCCCAGGCGCACGTTATTCCCCTCCTGTTAGTTTTTTTTTCTTAACGACGGCGTTTGTTTTAGAAAAAAATGATTTCAAATTTGTAGGAAGGGGACGGGGTTGGCACCTAAGGCTTTCATGTATTCATTTCGCTTTAAGGTAACTGTGCTTAGGCTCTCAGCTACCGGAGGTATCTGCAAGGGTGCACTCTCCCACCAAGACCTGTTGGAACAGCCTTTTGTTGCTTGATTATTTCAGGTAGAGGAGTAGTGGGCGTTATCGGAAGCCACAAGTTGACATCCGGAAGGACTGTGCTTTACCTAAATTTAGCTTCGAAACTGCATTGCGCCGTAAAAAAAAGAAAATAATAAAAAGCGGGCAAAAGTATTCACTGAAAGATACACTGCTTACATCTTGCAAATTGGTGCTTCATACAAATATGCAGCTCTAACGCGTCCCTGAGCTTGCATTTTACGAGGGTTATTCCAAGCGTGCACGAAGACTGGATACAAAGCTATCAGCTATGCGAACCGGTAACCGCACTGGCCCCATGCATCGCTGGCGTCCCCGGGTGGGAACATGCGCAGCGAGTCAGCCAGACATGCAGGCGGTGAATTTCGTTCTGGAACTGCATTAAAATGCGCCGACTTCATCACAAAGCCCTTTACGAATGCTTGGTATACAGGCATGCCTGAGGAGCTTGCTGACCTACCGCATTCTTGAGAATGTGTAAGGTTCGTGCTTGTTATTTTGTCGTTTATTTCTGTGTTTTACAGATAAAAATCGCACGATGGCGCTTAGGTGTACCCCTTCGTTGTAAGCAGTTGAAATATAATTTCTAAGGCGATAAAGTACAAACACATTGCTTGCAGTAGAAGGTCTGCTTGAGCAAAAATGAAGGATTTAGTATTCGCTACACTAAATAAATGTGTGTCTTCAAAAAGAACTGCTTGAAGTACCACACAAGTCATTTCCAATCCTCCGCAAAGTCACCTTAAATAATACATTCAACTACACTATTCTTCCCCGCATTTTAGCTCTGCTAAGTTATGTATTATGCGCATTTGAAAATAAGCAAGTCTGCAACTTAAGGTGGCAGCTGCCTTCATTATGAATCTGAATATCATGAGACGGTACAAAATTCAGAGCTCGTATTGGTGAGTACATAATGCATACAATGCCGCGATCTGGCCAAGAACGACAGCGATAATAATTCCGCTGCTATTTATCCGATATTAAGCGCGCGAATTGCGCACTTGTGTTCTTTTAAAGTCATCCCTTATTCTGTTTAAGTTCCTTAGGAGCCAAAAAAAAAAAAAAAATAGACGTGAGGAACACATCGCAAGGCTACATACACGACGGCCGTGTATTAAGTAATCATTTCTGCAGTTGTGACGTACTGCCAACGGCATTCGTCACGAAACATGCACTGAGGATGGATTATTTCGTAAGATGGCAGTCGCACACCCTTTAACTTAGTAGTGGCGAAGCAGTGGGCCTTTGCTTGAACAACTTTCTTTATTTTCGTCCAGTGGAAGAGCGTCTGAAGACTGCATAATGAATGTTCGCTCTTTCTTTGGTGGGGCACTCGATCAGCGGTTCCATGTGTAAGGTATACCAACCAGCACGAAGCGCTAATGAGGTGAGTGACGGAGAAACATGTTGAGTAGCTTGCTGGTTGCACATCAATATTTTGCAAGACAAGGCGTTGTGTGCTTAGGATATGGAGAATCACAAGTGATGTACGTCTTACCGTTATTTGTGCGGAGTGCGTACGAACTGGTTATGTATTCGTATTTTTGACTTAAAGATCAGTGGGCGGTATGTTCTGGGGGCACATCAGTGACGTCGTAGGGACGGACGTCAACGCACGAATGAAGGAAAGCGCTGTCCTCGATTCCGGGTATTGCAGCAGGCAGTTTTAAAAAGGGAACTCTTTTAGCTACTAGGGCCCATACTCACAAACATGTCGTCTGCTAAAATAGCTCGCAGGAGAAACGTTACATGCAGTCTTAGTACTGGAAATGTTATTAGCGCGGCCAACCGGCCAACCCCATTGAAGACGTGCGAAATAGATGTATCGGCAATGCAATCCTAAGTTCACACTGCAGAGACCAAACATTTCGCACATGCTGCTTATATCACACCGCAGGTACGTTGACGGTCAACCAAGAGGTTCCCGAGAAAGACACAGTAATAATGCTCCCGTATGCTGTAGGCCCGTGAAGCAGCATCCACCGCTGCCCAAATGTAGCAATTGAATGAATTCGCGAAGAGAGAGAGAGAGATGATGGGCGGAAGGCAGGGAGGTTAACCGGAAAGGAAAATATCCAGTTTGCTGCCCTGCACTGGGGAAGGGGTGAAGGGAGACAGAAAGGTATGGAAAAAGAATAAAGAAAGAGAGAGGTCAAATCGCGCACACACACAAGCACGGCATGTGTCACAGACGGTTCACGAGGCCCGTTGCGCGCAAAAACTTTAGCACAGCCTTCGTGGCTTTCTGCTGCGAGACACTGTCTGTCCGGCATTCCAGTATGGTTTGCTCGGACAGCGGTCGACCATCAAGGCGTGACAATTCTGTGGCGAGAGTCTGTCGCTGGGAGCAGTACCCAGGGCAATCGCAGAGGACGTGCACAATTGTTTCCTCGCTGCCGCAGTGAATACAGGCAGCACTGTCTTCCAGTCCAATGCGACAGCCGAAACTTCTTGTGAATGACGTGCCTAGCCACAGGCGGAAAAGTACGGTAGTTTCACAGCGGGTAAGCCCACGCGGAACTCGAAGTTGTAGTGATGGGTCGAGGCGGTGTAGACGGGTATGTAGAAGACCAGGAGTGTTCCACTGCGCTATAGTCATATCACGCGCAAGCGAGCGAAGTTTTCTTACTGCATCCGTTCTTGACAGTGGGATGGCTTGCAGCACTCCAATTTCGTGGGCACGTTTCGCAGCATATCTGCGTGCTTGTTGCCGATTATTCCAGAGTGGCCTGGTAGCCACTGAAATGTGATGTCATGGCCTTTGTCGGTTAATTGGTGATAGAGCTGTCGTGTTTGAAGCACTAATTGGTCTTTGCGGCCCGCTACGTAAGGCCGATAAAAGGCACTGAAGGGCTGACTTGGAATCTGTAAAGATGGCCCATTTCTGTGGTGGCTCCCCATCGATCACGCAAAGTGCGGTGCGTAGTGCCTCAAGCTCCACGGCTGTCGATGTTGTGCCATGAGACGCGAAGGGTGGTGGAGAACACATTGGTTTCTTCTTTTGCAAAACGAGACCAAACATTTCAGAAACACCACGGTTTCCGAAAGCACTGCCTTATGGGGCGACGACCACACTAGGAATCCATAAATAGCTCTTGTCGCCAGAAAAAGCTTTTCTGTAAACAGTAGGCCGTAGTTCACAATTACTGGTTTCAGTGCTTACGTGCATGTACTGTAATTCTGCTTTCAACACTATGCTAGCTGTCCTTGGTGCCCATATTGTGCTTTTCCCACTCATATAAGTGTAGCGCTTGCATTATGGGTTTTGTCTAACTGTGCAAGCGATTTCTATAAAGAAGCAAACTTGGCCACATAGAACAAAGATTTCATTGTTTTCCTTTTTATCGCCGGTACCCATAAATGCAGCGATTATTGGGCTTAGGCACTTTTCTCGGAGTGCTCACTCAAGATTATCGACGCACCCATGTTCAGTTTCCTAGCTGTCACTTGTGGAGACGAGGAAGAAGAGCGGGGTGGCCTTTTGAGCGAAAACCAAAAGATTGTGAGAAGCAGTCAATGCAGGGCAACGCACACAAATGTAGCAGCGTAAGAGAAACACGCATAAAGGAGAGGCTCAACGCCTGGAAACCGTCAAAGGAAAAAAGAAAATAAAAGCATAATAATAAAAGAAAAGCGAAACTCTGAGCGACCGAACAGAACAAAAGTAGTCCCGGAAATGTGGGATCCTCAGCTACGGGAAAGAGTTGCGATGAGCTCCAACAGCAAAGATCTAATGTCCGTCGCTATTGAAAAACTCCGTAAGGTGGCTGAGCTGAGCGAAGATTCACATTTTAGATTTCATCTTCTCATGAAACGCGCTGGAGGCCGATTTTTATCGTGCCCTGTTTCTATTCTAGATCGGAGGTCCAGCGAATCAATCGCTATTAGCAGCCGTCATGCCGTCACGCACTCTGTAGCAATAAGGCAAGTAGTGGCGGAAGCAGCCCGTTCCCCCTCTAGGGAGTGTTGCATGCACCGTGATAAAGCAATCGAACGCCGTTGCCAGTCCTACCGATGCTCAACCAGTGAGCCTCAGAAACATCTTTCCTTTGTTTGGCCTTTTTTCAATCCTATTTTTTGTTTGTTTCTTCCCTATTTCTCAAGTTTCTCGTGCGTTATCCTATGTACATCGCCGCAGCAGTCGTTGTAGTGCTCTGCTTCATTCCTCTCTCCATCTTCTATTGTGTGTGCGGGCTGCAACTGTGGTTAACATGGGTCTGTAACGGCGCTAGCCAGCTGCAATCGCCCTGTTTTTGTTGTTTTTCTGTCTCGCAAGGATTACTTTCTTTGCATCCCTTGGGGCATCTTCGAATCTAGCGTCTACGGTACGATCATTTTAGTCACGGTCAAAGAGAGAGAGAGATGATGGGCGGAAGGCAGGGAGGTTAACCGGAAGGAAAATATCCAGTTTGCTACCCTGCACTGGGGAAGGGGTCAAGGGAGACAGAAAGGGATGGAAGAAAAGAATAAAGGGAGAAAGAGAGAGGCCAAATCGCGCACACACACAAGCACGGCAGTGTCAGAGACAGTTCACGAGGCCCGTTGCTCGCAAAACTTGAGCGCAGCCTTCGTGGCTTTCTGCTGCGAGACTCTATCTTCCGGCATTCCGATACGGTCTGCCCAGACAGCGGTCGACCATCAAGGCGTGACAATTCTGCGGTGAAAGAGTGTCGCTGGGCGCAGTAACTAGGGCAATCGCAGAGGACGTGCACAACCGTTTCCTCGCTACCGCAGTGAACACAGGCAGCACTGAGGGTGAGCAGAGAATAGTATTAGTTCCAGTGACTCTTTACCATCAAGGAAAATGGCTCTTTTTACAGCATGTGATCGTCTTATACACTGTGAAGACTGCGCAAGGATTAGTCCATATTACGTATGAACCAGTAGGCCGCCCTGAATCTCTACCACGATACTCCTCGCTGTCTCGAATTTTTCCACAGAGGAGCTGTTTATGGGCCCGCCATGTCCGTGTCCGGTGTCTGCCGTCACGCAACAGAAAAAAGCCGACCCACTCCTGCCCTCGACACTATTGCACTATTGCACTCAGGCTGTTGACCTCAGCGCACTGATACATTATAGTGAATATTCAAATGGTAACATAGAAAAAAAGACAGAGGAAGGAAGAAGGAAGCAAGCAAGCAAGCAAGCAAGCAAACCTTGTCGTCCATCTCTTGTCTTAGGTTACAGCGAATGCAAACGTGAAGGCGCCCTTGCCCTCGATCGACTACCCGCTACTTCACCGTCAACCAGTGTTACATGTCTTCGATAGCGATAGCATGGTGATAAATCGTGATGATAGTGAACCTGACATCCTTGCCAGTCAGTCACGTCACGGTTCAGGATAAAAGTACAGCTTAGACTTTCGCGCGGCTTCCGCAGCCTGGAACTGGCTTGAATTTGTAGTCTCGCGTCAGCGATAGTTCATCATGGAGTTGTGGTCTGAGGTCTGTACTCACCCCTCGGCCCGCCGAAGGATCTTGTGGTCGTTCTTTGCGTTAATAAATCTTTCATTTTTCTCTCTTTCTTACTAGCTCCACGCTCTCCTTATTGGATCATTAGAGATGAAATTACTTTGTCTTTTCATCTTAGGGGCGGACACGGGACTACAAAAGTGTTTATAATGAACGTATATTGATCACGTGGCGATTTGTCAGCTCGTGTAGTGAGCATGTATCGTGGACAGACGTGAGTATGTGCGAATGCTTTAGTGTAAGCTGAAAACTAACCAGTGAACTAACTAGAGCCATATTCTTTTCTTGTTTGTTTCTGTGTTCTATTTTGTTTGTTACTTGTGTAATAATCAATGCACTTTTTCCGCTGCAGAAAATACGAAAATGGATTTGCACCTTAACCTATTAAATTATGATAGATCATAGCAGCATTAATTCTTCAGCTTGAACTTTGGCAGTCGCTAAACGGGAATTTATGTCATAGGGTGTCAATTCTTATCAGCCGTGCAAGGTCTAAATGCTGATAGGAATACTTTTTTTTGTCTGCGTTAATCTTTTGGACAGAGACACTCCTGATTTTCTTGGAAGACAGCATTTGTGCAAGTGCAAACGCGCTCGCATGAGAGATAGGAGTGCGTAGACGGACGGGCCTTACTTTAAGCACAGATATGGATAGCTGGAATACGGTTTATTATGTGCTATGATCTCTAGAAAGTCACCAGTTCGAGCATGAAACATATTCGACTGCGGTCGATAGGACACCAAAGTAGATACTACAGAGGTTGACTGCCACCAACTCGACTTGCACGAGGTGGTACAACAGAAGCAAGCCAGGTTCTCTAGTAATACCAACTTCACAGACGGCGGAGAACGTACCGCACTGTACCGGCGAGACAGCGTAATTTTTCGTCGAGTGGTTGCTTCGTGTAAGCCTCCCTACACGTTGTTCGTATGGGGAAGGGGAGATAGAAGCCGCAATATTTATATATCGCGTTGTTATTATTATTATTATTTATTATTATTATTATTAAACATTCATATTTTTCAAGACTCCCTATCACTGTTTTCATCTGACATTTGCACTCTTATAAAATTGGGGGACCCTTAAGCTTCGCCTGTACGAGCTGAACGCGATAGCGAAATCCGGCCCCTAGTGTGCACCTCAACCACTCACTGCACACTTATTAATGTGTTGTTAAACACACACGCACAGACACAGACACACACGCGCGCGCGCGACGTATGTATAGTAATGGTAGAGGTTTTCGATCTATTTAACAATACTTTTATACCAACTTCATGAAAATTTTGTACAGTGATGTAGTCGCATGGTCCTGTATTATGAACTGCGCGTAGGTGTGACACTTTTATTCGTAAATGGTCACATTCTGTCGTCCTTCGTGCGTTAACTATCTGGCAGCTGTTCGATTTCTTCTGGAGACCTCTTGCGTCCAACCGCAACAAGCATCGCCTTATTGTCGGTGAAATGGCAATTGCAGTACTTCCCTTTTTTAATGGTGTCGTGAGAATGAAATGCTAAAAAAGTGGATGCAGAGCATCCGACGAGACTGCATATAGGCTCTGCTGTAGTCGCATGGCGTCCGAGATGGCGGGCGCGCTCGTCGTCTCGGAGGCCATGGTAGTCGAGACATTGCTTGATATGTCTTCCGCTAGATGGACATAGTTGTCCATTTTTGGAGCTGTTATTTTTCGCTCACGGCCGATTTTTCGCTCACAAGAGACGCGTGGAGACGCCGACACCGACGGCGGTATTTCTGCGGAACGAGCTCTCTAACGCTATCACGTTAAAATAATATCACGCATTGTACGTTTTTGTTTTTCTTGGTGGGAACTTAATGTTGCATGATTCCCTGGTGTGAACTGCCTTTATCATTGTCTATCTGTTTTTCTTGTATAGGCTTTATTGTCTTCCAGACGTCTCTCTGTTGTTTCATTGCATTTTGTCCCTCTATTTTTCCTGTATGTTGTTCTGAATCTGTTTCTTGTCCCTCTCTGGGTCTAATATTGGTTTATGCCCTGTCGTGAAGATATTTTAGGTTTTTATCTTTCTTTTACATTTATTTGTACTTGTGCATATTTTCTCGATTTCATTTCTAGTATCACCATTCCCTTACGTGCGCCAGCACCAAGACCTGTCGGTTGTTCCTGGGCACGTTTAGATGATTGATTGATTGATTGATTGATTGACTATGAAAGATCAGTTTACGCCACCTCCAGGATCTGCCGGCCGTTTTCAGCTTGAGGGTGACGACGCCGTAGAAATTGAGAACCAACAGTGGACTACCAGTTGCTCTGTAAGGTTTCATCAAGAAGTATTTCATGATTTACTGAATGACAGACGCAACTGCAGCACATTGCTGTGCCTTGGGCTAACTGCACAAAAACAGTTTTCCGTCAACTATTACGAGTAATACCCTTGAGCAAGGCAACGTTGCTGCTCGACTTCACAATGAAGCAAGCCGTCCTTCTTTGGCTACGAATCTGTCCGAAATTTATTTCTGTAGCACAATACCCCAAGCTTGTCAATACGTATATCACAAGGCACTCGTCTATCGGCGTTTAAATGCACATACATTCAGTACATTCTGCGAGCCTCTGTTTCGTGCGTATGCATAAGTTCACCTGAATTCACAAATTTAGTCGTTCCTAAACATTTATGACTTGCCCCGTAATAATATGAACCCATTAAGTATCCCGAACATCACACGTACTTATTTATTTAAGAATGAACACTGATTAAGATACACACAGGTGGTGCAGGCTGTGGTAAAAGTTCAGGGACATACCCTTGGAAGTAACAACACGGCTGTGTTTCAGTTGTTGGCTTGATTGTCATTTATTGATGTCTGTCTTTTTTCTTTTTACGTAGGCGCAAATGAGACGCCGCTCGTTCTTACCATCTTAATTTGATTAATTAGCCTCAAGCCCTCCTGTCTCCCGCTTCGTCTTTGGGCAACGATAATCATTTTACGAATGCCCAGTTGTTTTTCAGGTGTGTTTGCTTCCACTGGTGATTTGATTGGTCGAACGCCCGAGCACAGTTTTGTGCATCGTTATCCTTCACACACCACACGTGCCTTTCGACTTTGGTTTTTCTTTGACAAGCATTTTTTTTTTTTGCACGGGTAGTAGCGACTCAGCAAAAGAGATAAGGGTCAGAGTCAGCGCGAATGTTTAGTAGGAAGTGGATTCGGAATGAAGGTGCACTTCGAGCAGTGTAAGCGGAAATCAGGCTCCTTGTTAATGAGGAAAAAGAAACGCAAACGACGCAACTTACAAAGATGAGATATGCTTATCAAAGTCCTGCAGCAATGTGGAAACGAAGTTTACTAATCGTGTTAACAGCACGGTGGACCCAGCGAGTTTGTAACGAACGTGTCCCTCGATCACTCACGCAGAACGAGATTCAGCCCGCGGGCAGGAAAACATCGACCGAGACTTTGAATCTATGTTCCCTCTGAGTCATGAGATGTGGGAAAAAAATGCAACATATTTGTGCGTCTCGGCTCAAAAACAGAACAAAAAAAGTCTGCACGTCAGGAAAGTAACGAAGAAGGGCTAATTGGTCGGCCGAGAATTCCCGGTGCGTGCTGTTTGACGCATGACGTTTTTCGGGGAAGTTTGGCGATGCTCTTTTTTTGTCCCTCCCATACGAGGGGAATCCTGGACGCTACAAGTATAACTTCTGCATGTGGGGTTCGTTGTACGCCGTAGAGACTGTCAGATACGTTTTAACGGTACCTGCCGACTCGCTTCTTCCAATTGTAGTTTTGTATAAATGCGACATGCCCCGCCCAACGCTGATTACAATTTGCTTAATGTGTGTGCTACATTGTTTGAGCAACGTGGAGCAGACTACTTGAACGGACTTTTTTGGAAAACAGAATGTAAGAGCAGGAGAAAGATATGAACGTTGATTGACGAAAGAAACGGTAAAACGATTTATGATATTGCAGCTACTAGGCTCTTCAATGTTGTAGATATATTTAAGTACCCATTCAAGTGTTTCGAAAAGTGGCAGCGTGTCGGATATACAAAAATTTGGGCAATCAATCAGCATTGTTAGACTTCTTTTACCGAGTTTGCATGTGAGATTGCGCTCATGGCCATGAGGATGACAGAAAACAGTGGCAGAACTACCGTGTTAAAACTCTTGCTATACCCTGTTTTATATATCAGGTGCAATGCTGTAAATGTTACTGAGACTTATTGCAGTTGATATGTTTGCACCAGCAAATTGCTCATTTCTTTCTCTCACCCACGATGTGATGCTTTTCTGCTTTATACTAAGTAACCGGGAAAAAAATCACAGTTTGACCGCAAGGGCGAAGTAATGAATGCGATAGCAAGAAATTGTAAGGCTATACGAAGTGAGGCTCGCAGCTTCAGGAGCAATATTAATTGGAGCAAACGTACACTTGCTAAGTGAGCGCCTCCCGTGGCCAGCGCGTGCTGGCACGAAGGGCTTTATACGTTGTGTGTCACAAAGCTACACATACAAAGCTAGGGTAGGCCACTAAATGAACAAACAGAAGATGAGCGCGAACTATCAAGTGAAGCACGCACGAAACGAACGCACAGATATATAAACCGAACGAGCGCGAATAAGCTGTCACAATGGATACTCCCAGTTTGAAGAGCGCTCCTGTTGCAAAGGCGGCCGAAGCAGCGAAAGAAACTAGCCTGCTTCAAGTGTCGAGCTATGACACTTGATAGTTCGCGCTCATCTTCTGTTTGTTCGTTTAGCGGCGTCCCTTGAGCTCGAGTGACTTTCGTACGCTCCCGTGACATCAGCGCGGACATCACGGTGAAAGCTCCAAACATCCCTCTTCCTCTCACCACGAGACAACCGCGCGAGCAGACAACGGAAGGGCAAGGTTCTCCCTGCGAAAATATTAGAAGAAGCGAGCGAGCTGGCCGACGACTTTTAAATGCGCCCGTTCTGCTCCTCGCGCCATCTCGCTGGTAATAAAGAAACGCTTATAAGAGCCTGCCGTCTCTGAGTCCTGCCAGCGGTAAAGGGTGTGTATATAAGGCTCGCCGTTAGCTCCCTGAAGGATCTGCTTTTGTGGCGTAGTGGTCAGCGCCATGCGCTGCGGAGCGAGACGTTGCTAGTTCGATTCCGCGCTTCGGAAGCATTTATCTGAATTATTTTTCTTTGGGACTTTTGTATATATACATATATATATATATATATATATATACGGTGCATGACGGCGGCGGCGGGGACGGCAAAAACCAGCCGAGGCTGTCCGTATAATTGCTATCGCAATAATATTTTGTGCCTTAGAAATAAAGAACTCCTGTGTACGGCTCTCAATACGTTGTTCTATATCTCTGAGCGTCTCCTTGTCTTCGTGTCCTTTTTTTCTAGATAGCTCTCCCCTCCTGTGTCCCGACAGCTGTGGGGTTAGTGATTTTAAGCACATATTCTGGGAGTGCCCCTCTTTACAGCGCCACACTGACGACGAATTGATGGCGGAAGTATTTCATTGATTGGTCAAGAGCCACGACTGTACTGATCGACTATGGGCTGTCCAGAAGCCCCACGATGCGGCGATGAGGCTTGGCCGTCCCGCCACAACGGGGGATCGGCCCACAGTATTGCTTCTATAGCAACGAGGTGAAGATCCTTGCAGAACTCAATAAAGTTTAGTATCTATCTATCTAGCATGACAGAGGTCGTCACTCTTGACTAACGAGATATTGCTCCGCGCGCACGAGGAATTACGGCTATAAAAGGCGCCTATAAGAGGCGCGGAGTTACACAGTATGTCGACTGGACTTCTTGCGTAGCTTCAACATTGTTGCGCCTGATTTACGAAGCGGAGTAGGATAGTAGTGCTGCTATTTTCGTAATTAGCCTTCTATGAATCGAGAGAGATGCTGTCACTATGGTAAAATGTTTAGGTTTGTGGTGACTGTTTTCTGAATGGTTCCATGACTGTTTTCTGAAAAGTTCCATTATTCTGGGTATATTAATGGCGTTTAAAGGGAACCAGCACACATAACTAATCTAAATGTCTCAAACTGCGTACAGGAGCATGCGCAGTAGGTTACCGCATGGTGGCCTTTAGAAGGCTTCGTCAATTTACCAAAGCTTGGAACAGCAGCCCCTACTGGAGTTTGCAAAACATTAATCAAAATATGCCAGCAGCGCCATCTTTACAGAGGTGAGACATCTTCGCAGGGGACTCTAAGATGTTTTTATGAGCCTAAGCCACTCATAGCGAATTTCCTAGGTGGAATTAAATGTAAAACATGTAGTTGCGAAGTTTGTACGCCCCCTGCTCACAGAAGGGGAACAGCAGTCCCTGCTGCTGTTCCCCTTCTGTGAGCGGGGGAAAAGCGATAGCGGAAAGAAAATGATTTTGCTTCATTATGCGCCATACTTTAAAACTTCACGTGGAATGTGACCGCAGACTTTCATATCTTGCGGGAAAACTAAGCTGATGTTCTCGGTAAAATCTTGACACACTTTAAGATCTCCTAGGTCGAATGAAGGCGCGCTCTTCACTAAGATCAACGTAGCAACCAGAAAATTGTAAATGGACTAAATGGACAATTCTTCCTGTTTTCGTAGGGGTCATTTATAAATAATGAGCATGGAGAAGCCCCAGGATAGCATAATGCGCATGATTCTACGTGCTATCGTGAGGGCTCCTTTACTCAGACAGCTTTCGGCCTGAAGTCCACTTTCGGGAAAGTGCATGTGTTCGCGACGCATCCCAATGGTCAAATTAAAATTCATGTAATTATTTCTTGGCGTTTAAACAAGTCACTTTCATAACGTAGAAGCACTACTGAGCATGCGAAGAAAAGTACCAAGAGAAAAAGTTTCGACAAGTGTTTGGGCTGCCGTAAATGTACCCTAAATAATCCTCTTTTTTTTTTATCTGCTTGCAAAACTAGAGAATATTATACCCCTGGATGTTGTGCCGCACGCTTGTCAGGCAAACGTGCCCGTGTACATGTTCGTTCTCTTTATATCAGAGTTGGAATTCTTTGTGTAATAACGCACCCGCACGCCCTGTAAATAAATTTTTACGTGCCGCTGAACGCTTGCGAAGGCGTGTGCAGTTTATTCCTATATTGATCCCACTCCTCATGCAGGCAAGTACCTGGCATCAGTGGGAATAAATAAATAAATAAATAAATAAATAAATAAATAAATAAAGAAATAAACAAACAACCAAACAAATAAATAAATAAATAAATAAATAAATAAATAAATATTGCTCATTTTCAATCATATTTTTCTTTTTGAAGGCAGAATAGTTTTTCAGATCATCCATTGTGCTATGACAAAAACGTTAAAATAACAGTTCTCCCGATAATTTCGTTCCACAAAGTAGAGCTTCCTCTAGTTTCTTTAGTTTCATGATTTGCGTAAGCTAGTGCTACATCCAAGGTAAATCGTTTACGGGAATCCATGCAACCTGCGGCGTACACTTAGATAAATGTCTCGGGATAAAGAATGCAAATGACTGCGCCATTCGCAAAACACAGCTTCCAGGTATGGCGGGCGCATACATGCGAATGACGTATTCACGCAAGGAAATTATGACGAGGAAATGCATTTCTGGGCCGCGTTTCACATAATTTACGTAATAGTAATCATATCGTTCCGAAAGAAATTAGAAGGTATGCGCGCGGCAGCATAAGTTATTGAACACGCAGAGTTGAAGAACTTCAGATGTTTGTACGGCGCGATGTGCAGCGATTCTTTCATTCCTATTCAGGTGACATCTCATGCTTTTCAGAAACTCTTTAGACCCCAATTATCTATACTTCAGCACGTAATGAGAGCCGTAATAACTAGGGACTTATATGTGCGAATTTTCAGTTTGCAGCCGTGCAGAACGGTAGAATCGGCTCTAAATTTATTGACCAAAAAATGCCCGAAGCGTTTCCTTCGACTGGTTTTGTCGAAATAGATATTTCTTTAATAAGATGAACACACGAAGGTGTGCGTCTCATTTCGCAATAAACTTGATGTAAATAGTTTTAAGGGCGTCTTTATTAAAAATTTAAAGATTTACGGCAGCATTGTCCGTATATACGCGTGTCTGTTCGCAGTAACTACCATCATCATGAAAGAAGGTAGGGGGCCTTTCTTCTGTGGCGCTTCGATTATTTACACCCACTTGATTCGTACAGTCAGTACGAAAGAGGTGCTAAAGAAATACATAAGTAAATGTTTAACAGCAACCTTAAGCAGCTCCGCCGATCAACCATCTTCAAGGAGTGGATCGGTCGGAAATTTGGTCTCACATACTTTCTGTTCCATACATGAGAAATAACACTGTTAGGAATCGAAACTCTGATTGATTTGTGGTGTTTAATAGTCCCAAAACCAGTTCTGATTATGAGAGATGCCGTAGTGGAGGTCTGCGGAAATTTCGACCACCTGGGGTTCAACATTTCGCCTCCATCGAAATTCAGCCGCCGCGGCCGGGATTCGATCCCGCGACCTTCAGATCAGCAGCCGAGTGTCATAACCGCTAGACCACCGTGGCGAGGCAGGAATCGAAACTCTATGCTCTATACGTTCTTCAAAACGATAGAAGAACCACTCATCAATTCGAACTCGTTGCTTTCGTGGAGGAGTTTATGGCAAAGGACGGCTGAGTGTCAGCTCCCCGGACCACATGCAGTATTTAAGCGCTCTTTTCAAATAAATAAATAAATAAATAAATAAATAAATAAATAAATAAATAAATAAATAAATAAATAAATAAATAGGAACAAAACTCAAAAGGTAGAGTCACAATGCAGTTTTCATATCTGTATTTCTTAACTCTTTCTTTACCACGCCTATTCAAATCGATCATGACGGTACTGTTTCTCGTGTTTGCTCTTCCAAAAACAGAAAAACCCTATGCTTCTCTTTGTTTTTTTGCTCCAGAGAAACTTTCTGTAGCCGTGTCAAAAAATGGAAGAAATAAATGAATGAACTTAAAGCCAAGGCCCTGCGTTCGCTCAATTCCACCTCCGCTGCCTCCATACCTACCCTCAGACCCTCAGCACAAGCCAGTACTTCTTGCATATTGTGGTCGCATGAGCCTGCCCAGTGCTTGCGTCCTTGAAATCAGAAGCAATAACATTGGCGGTGAAAATTTTGAATAAGCGATGTAGGAAGGAGAAGTTTGCGCTACCAACATCACTCGAAACAAGAGATGAAATATTATAAACCGGAATAATGCGGTGTCTGATCACAGAAGGAGTGGGAAGAATGAAGGCGCGATGGAACTTTGCATCATGTTTCGGCCCTGATCTCTCTCCCCTTGTGTTTTCGCCCTACAGTGCAGAGGCCAATGTGCATGTAAAACAGAGCTCATCTCACAAATATCCGTTGAACATTACGTTAATAAAGACAATAGTCTTTCTTGAGCTACCTAAACGTGAAAGACGTTGTCTGTCTGCCTATATTTAACTCGATTCAACCGCCAGGACGAAACAGATTCAACTGGCCGACCGAAACCGAGCAAGCTACTAGCAATGGTGGCACAGTGTCTTCCAAGTCAACGTTATGCAACGCAAAGAAAACTTCATGCCTATTTGAGGCAACATATATGTACATAACCAAGATCCGCAGCCTTCATTTATTAAGAATACACATTGTAGTTGCTTTTACGTTAGTACATGAAAGATCAGCGCGATGCCGCTGGTGTCGAAGAGACGCGTAGGCAAACGGTAATAAGAGGTCCCAGCAGATGGCGCTTGAGCAAGGCAAATGCGAGAAATTTGAATTGAATTCGGCAAGACTTCCACAGCACTCATCACGGGAGGAGTGAGAGGGGTGAGAGCGGGGAGAATAGATGGTGTTACGTAACAGGGCCGACAAAACACTATCGTGTTTTGACGTCATTTGCACCGAAGCAAGAACATATGCATTCATTTTTTTTCAATGCACGTGCTGTTGCTGCTGATGATCATGATTTTGGTTCGGTTAAGAAAGGACACTAATTTCTGCAGCCCATGTAGGGAGCACGGCTAAGCGTCCGTGGGGGTGGGGAAAAGGGAGTGAAAGAGGCAGACAGGAGAGAAAGGCCGTAGTGGACGGCTCCGGATATTGAGATCAGCTGGAGTTCTTTAACGTGCACTGAGAACGCACAGTACACGGGAGAATGGCATTTTCGCCTCCATCGAAAATGCGACCGCGGCGGCCGGGGTCGAACCCGCGTTTTTTGGGTGGCAGCCGAGTACCGTAACGACTACAACACCACGGCCGACAAAACGTGCTGCCAAACAGTTACACTTATACACTCATACGAGGGTCCCGCACACAATGCCCTCGCTCTCCGCCGCAGCGACAGAAATAGTACTTGTTTCCATCGCCGCAAGAGTCATATCAGAATGAAGAATGGTGAGCTTGTCATATCCGCTGACCGGAAATATAACTGCATGGCACTCCGTAACACGGCAACATTTTCTGGCTCCTCTTTTGCTCTCGCTTTTGCCGCAGTTCTCCTTCGCTTTTCCATGTGGCTTCATTAGTCAGGCCCGTAATGTAATGTTCATATTTTTTACGAACCTTAGACTCCTGCTTTATAACCGCTGCCCTGTCGATTTTTTTCTCTCCTTCCTTCTACTCGTCAGTGTTCTTTCATTCATCTTTCTTTTCTTAATGCGCCAGAAGGCTTGACTAGGAACTGAAGCGTTCGTGAGATTTATAAAGCGAGAGAAGACTCGTCGTTTGAGAGGGCGTGCTCAGACTTTCACTCACTCCGCCTAGCAAGAATTGAAGTGCACTCTACTGTAGTCGTTCGAGTCTTACATAAATAACGCTTTCTCAAGATAAAGAAGTAATAATAAACTCTCCGTCTAGGATATGGTTTCAGTGCCGGCGCACTCTTCGATTCGAGAAAAGCTCAGATGTCAAAGTATGAGCTGCGTTCACTCGACTAGAATAAAGCCATTGTCCAGCGCCATAATCACGAAAGAGCGCTCACGTCCGATGCCGGCCAAAGACGGTCCTTTTCTGGCATATGCACCGCTTCTTTTAAACAGATTATTCGCCACGAGATTTCCGGCACAGTGGTCCTGTGATTACGTATTTGCTTCCGGCACACTTCTGAGCTGAATGCGCTCTGGCGAAGTGTCCAGTATGCAACGAGAAAATGTAAGGAGCATAAATAACCATACGAACGTGTGGTAGGAGACATAATTGAAGACTTAGAGATAAAGAATTTACCAAAGAGAGGGAAGACTTTTGTAAGTTGTTAATGCCATTGGCTTCTCCTTCGTCGTTTCTTAAGCGACGTTCCTGACTTGTATGTTAAACGTGGCACATGATAAGGATTTTATATCAGTGGCGTCATGTAGGAGAGCATAATGTAAAGGTAAACCAATGAAATCTTATACCTATAGCGAGCTGCACATTGTCTTATTTGAAGGCGCAATCTACACTTGGTATGTACGGTTATTATGATCCGTACCCTAACTGTGTGAATACTGGCGAGATTGACAGCACTGAACGTAAATTCAAGGGAAAAAGTACTGTTGTAGACAAGTTCTTTTCGGGTCGCTTCTGTACCATCGGTAGGAACAGAGTAATCGCTTCCGGGCATAATGGCGACTGGCGTAAGCGATGCTGTAGTGCACACATTGATTGTTCATTTTTTCTTTCCTATGGGGCTCTATTCTCCGTTGCCAGCTATCACTATGGCATGAGCTGGGACGGGAAATCCAGATTCCGTTAGGCTTACTGTCATGTTGACATCGATTATATAGCGAAATTCGTTGAATTATTCGAATATTGCGCGCTTTCCAAACAAAACTGCTGTGGGGTTCTCGTATGGAAGCGCCTACCACTGGTGTCTTTTGAAAGCACGGGGATTACCCTGTTAGAAACGGTAAACAAACAGCCCCACCTAAAACGACGAATAACCGCTCACAGAATGCTACGCTTTGGGTATTTGGCATCGACGCTATGGAAGATAAGCCAAATAGCGGAGATGTTATTAAATATGAAGCATTTCTTGGCGAACTTGAGCAACCTTGACCGTATCTATCTATTGAGCCGCCAACGCCTCGGTGATCTCCCGGTCGTCTCGTTTACGTGGTACGTGCTGAAATTTGTATGGTAGCATATGAATATACCACGGACATTAATGATTACGTTTACACATCTAACACGCTATTGACAATACTGCAATCACGTGTGGATCATACCGACAGTGCTCGTGCAGAAATAATAAGACGTACTTTAGTAGGCGAGTATACATGTGACATTGAAAAAAAGAAAAAGAAAGAACTCGCAGGTGACAAACCATTCCTGTGTGCACTGTATTTCGCCAGGGGCTACACGTGAAACTGACCCTTCCCTTGGCAGGTACAAGTAGCGCCGGCTTGGCGAAACTTGTTACTCCGTAATGAAGTTGTGCTGCATAGGGCAACTATCGCGAACCAGAGCAATAAGAAAAGAACAGGGGTCCTTTAGAAGCATTGCATCTTTTTTTTTTCCTGTGCTTCGCAAGTTAGCACCGTCTATAATACAGTTTCACGACTGTGGGTACATGCTTCTTGCGCGGAACACGCTACATCGCAGCGATATTATCATACGGTATAGTCATCAACGCCAGGAACAGGGGTATCATGAACGTTTGCCAACGATATCCCCGAAAGGCGACGCGGACTCCTAACCAATCCCTGAAGACCAGCTTTGTCCCTTACAGCAAGCATATAGGCTCTTGGTGACAGCGTCTCTCTCTCTCAATCTCGCTCGCTTTTATTGTTGCATATACGATTTATTCACGCATAACTTTATACATGGTAACTCGAGCGGATGAGCAGCTTGCTTTCTTTAATTTTTGTTTTGCGCTCATTCATGAATAGTTCTTCCCCACGACATGACTCGGAACTGCTATTGCGTGGAGCATGGAAGTTGCGACCATCTGAACCTAAAGCAATGAACGAAAAGGGCTCCTTCACGTGAGCAGCCTGCAAACAGTGCATGTAGTAACTACCCCTATTTAAACGCTCCGTACTCGAATCGAGCTTTGGCTGTTCCCTTCCTTGGCTAAATATGACAACCTGCAGGCGAAGGCCACTTTGATTTACCAATTAGATATGTAAAGCTCATTAAACGCGCGGAAATACGCCAGACAACTCACGTGAGGAACGTTGGAAATCATCCAGAACCACGCTCTAATGAGGTGTGTTTTGTAACAGAAGATTGTGCGAAAAGAACGCTATATCCTTTGCTTTTATTATATGCGACCTCAAAACAATGTTCCACGTTTTCACAGTTCAATGTAAACATAACTTCATTTACAGGGTCAGTTAGGTTGTTCGTCACGTCAGGCAGTGGTGACGTCGACGGGCCGCACTAGCTAACGCAGTTCTTTTGTATCTAAGAACACATCTATAGGTAATCGCTTACTCGTCTTGTGCTGTCCAACGTTTAGAACCGCATCGGCAATGTCGTCAGTGAAAGATCCATTCCTAATGAACGTCATCTAACCTAGCGTATCATGACAGCAACTAGGCGACACACCAGGGTGCTCATAAAAAAGCTGAATTGACAGCAAGAGTCCCAAGCTCTAAATTAAAGAAGAAACACAAAGGAGCCCATTCAGAGGGAACGGATAACAGATGTGTCAAGAATTGGATCCCTTCGCATTGAGCAAGCTCCCTTCCATAGATACGAAGAAAAGAAAAATCGGGCTTCCCATTGTAACTAACAACCTGTCAACCTACTGCTTCCCCTTCCTTTGCCTTCCCCAACTCTTTTTGTCGCTGTAAATCAATCCTCGCTTGTAACATTACTTGGCGTCATTCTACATCCAATTTGCTGAAGTAAACAGCCACCGTCAATATCGTCAGCAGTTCAGGATGAGACCCGCGAAAGGGCACTGTTGCTCAACTTCCGAAGAAAATCGCTTGCAATGGACGGACGCCTTGTTAAACTGAGACGTGCACATGTATCTTAGCTACGGCTAAGTATTTGGTGCAGCGGATGTGACTTACGAGTTTTCTTCACTAATCCAAAAAAACGTTCACGGTGCTGGACAAGAGCTCTCCGAGATAAGCATCGAATGATCGATCTGTCGTCGAAGGAAAGATACAGAACCATAGAACTAACCACGAACACTCAACCGAGAAACAATGTAGGCCGAGACAGGAGACTTGTAAGCAGCCCATACACGCGTGCCCTCGCATCTAAGGAAGGATTCTGGAGAGAAAAACGATCCGGACTCAAGCAAAATAACGACCAGTTTGGAGGCAACAGTGACTGAGCATCGAACTCCCGGTTTATGGTGACGTGCAAAGAGGCACTCGCAGTCGGCGGAAAAGAAACTGTCGAACATATTACCTTTTAACGGCTTCTGTGCCACGTTTTACTGAGGGTCCATAGGGTGAAGCAACGAAAGGTGTTGAGGAATCTCGTTTCCTCGGGCCCCGAGCCACAGCGCGAAGTGCAGTGAGGCTAGAGCTATTGCGCGTCTCAATGTCGAGATATTGGCCCACCAGTGCCGATGAGAAAGCCCATGTCTTCAGGACGCGGGATTAGAACAGCGGGGATGTAATCGCCGCAAGGCAGCCTCTCTGGCGGGATAGCGATTCTCGAGGTGCCATCTGTGGCTCCTCTAGCTGAAAATTTTATGCTGGCTCCCGGAGGTATAACAAACTTGGAGCGTCGTGCCTTTACGTAACAGTACCGAATAGCGCGTGGCGCTTGCTCGTTTTAGTTACTTGTTCCTTTTCCGTGCGTCCTTGAGGGCCGAAAAATTGCCTGTCCATCACTCGTTACAGTCATGCTCGAAGCACCCTGTGGTGCTTTTTCACAGCACAGATGCTCCTATAACGTCGTTTATTTATTTTCGGTGCGTTAAGACTACACAAATATAGATTTTATTAGAGTGGTAAGTTTATTTCGCGATGAAACGCAGTATTTTCTTACGGCAGTGAATTGTGCTGGATGCGAATATATTATGACGTATTTCAGGAAGCTTCTCTGTGGGAATGGAATTTTTCGGCTAACGTAAGGACTGTGCTTCATCATGTGTGAAAGTGTCAGTACTTTGTCGTTTTGAAGATTTGGTTGAGCCGGCGGCAGGTGACAGGATCGGAAGGACTTTAAGCACCAGACAGACTGCTAAATATGGCGCAGCATTCACAGTGTCCGCTGCTAAAGCTATGTGATATATTGCCTTCTAGAGCTGTTTCCAACTGTTGCAGAACATGTGAAATAAAGGAATCTGCCAAGGCAATAGATACATGCCAAAGAGCAAATGGGGCTGATCCCTTTGTCATAGGAATCGATATAACACGAAAGTGTAATGTGGCCTCACAAAGTAGTTGGATGTTTCTTGTACCCTGAGACTCCGCATGACAGCGGAATCAATGCATGTCCACTTGCGCGACACTGACCCGTCGACCTCGTGACTTCCTTGCTAGCAGTTTTCTTAGTCGGTGCCACAACACTAGCCGGCGTAGAAACACGGCTGGACTGGCTACTGCTACATTATGCTGACAATCAGGTGTCACATGGTAATACGACACGAGAGATAACGGGCGTAGCTGCGTTGTCACCGAATTGAATCACTGCGAGCACCCCGTTGCAGCGACAGCGGTCCAATGGTGGCAACTTCCGCAGCGTTAAATTTCTGTGCGAGCCTCTAATACCGTGTATGCTAACAGAGATTTAAAGGTATAGAAAGATTATGCATAATTTAAATTCCTCTGAATTTTGTATAAGCCTGAAATGTTGGGAGCTGTGCACTTGGCGATGTCAGCGCCTCAAGTGGCCGAAATTTCCGGAGTCCTCTCTTAAGGTGCCTTTCATAGTCGTATTGTGGTTTCGGGAAGTTAATCCACATAGATCAGTGAAATCACTCAGAACAAAGCGTAAGTAATGTGAAAAAGCTACCCTTTGAATGATGCACTCCGCGTGTCGTATATATTTGCGTAGCACCGTCATGTTATGTCGCCAACTCCCCACGGGGTATTTTAATTAACGTTTCGTGTTATAGCAGCAATCTAATTTTCTGCACAGGTGTATCCTTTTAGCAAGGGCTCTTTTTGTCTTCGCCGCGTTCTAATCTGCTTACTAAAGAACTACTGATTGTTTCGTACGAAGGCATCGTTTGCGTAGTTGCACTTGTAAAAGCAAAGTGATTATAATATCAAAGTGTCGATCACCATGTGAATGCATGTCAACATGTTCGGTCATGAATAAGCACTAGCCATAAAAAAGATCCCTGTAGAATTTTCCAGCTTTTACAGCTGGAGATTGTACCAGTATTCCTTATTAAATCTACACATTCATGATTAATGACGTACCAGAACAATGCACTTACGCTCTGTAACTGCCGTTTGCCACCAACGCGACCTCAAGCTTTCGAAGAAGAAAGCAAAGGCAGCGAAATAGGAATTAAGTATTTTCACTCTGCGTTTAACGGGCACTTGTACTTTACATCGAGTAAATTTCTTACGCTTTTTAACGCAGGAATGTATTGGTCATCATCGCAATATTAAAATAGATAGGGTGACGGACGGGCGGATTTTCTTGCGTATAGGACAATGCTTGTCCGAATGAAGAGGCAATGTGGGAGGGCAAGGATAAAAGCCTACAGCTATGTGACGTCACGGAGGCGTCACTCCCATGAGGCTTATTTTTCATCCGCTTGAGCGGCGCACTCACGAGCGGCCTTCGTTCGGCCTCCAGGTCGCTCTCGTTTTTTTTTTTTACTCAACATACTTCTTATCGAAGCTAATGCGTTTCGTTCCTTGTAATTTTGTTCTTCCCCCTGTAAGTGCATAGCTCCACATGTATGATTGTCTTTCTTTTCCTTTTCCTGTTCGTATTCTTTTCGCATTCCCACGGTTGAATACGATCAGAGCTGAGGACCATATCGTCTTTCTTCCTTACTACCGTAGTTTTAAAATATGGCGCCCGTTCGTCGTTAGAGCGCTTGTTATCCCTGCCTTTCGTCGCGAACGGAAAATATACGTGAAAGGAAGCCGCTATTTTTTTTCTAAATTGTATGTACATCTTTATTATGCCCATTGCGCCGCCTATAACTATTCCACTCCCACACGGCTCTCAGCATGCCTTCACTATGAACTCCGTGCATTTCTGAGGTGCTTGCTTTTCTTACTTTCTGCTTTGTGTTTCTCTGCTATTAGGCTTGACGAAACTCCGCTGTAGGTACCATCTCCTTGAGCCCGACTTGAGCGAACTACGAGTTCTATACGTCTTCCGGGAACAGTTCGACTAAACCTATCTTTTCTTATTTTTCTTGCGCCCACACATACTCGCGACGCTACGTGATTCAGTTTACCTTTTCTCCCTATATTTTTATCTCCTATGATACCCGATCTTCCAGTTAAGAAGGGTAAATGTGAGTGCCTTCAGCAGCAATAAAGCCGCGGCTCAGGCCACGCCTGAAATAGGGATGTATTCGAGCCTGCCGTCTCTACCGCAATTTTATTATTGCCCATTCTTTTTGCACATATAACTCTAATGATGACACAGGTCAGGAAATTTTTGAAGGCATCTAACAATTACTGATCGAATTCGTTAAAGCTGTACACGCGACTCTCTCTATTCGGGAGAAGTTGGTTGTGATTTTTTGTCAAACAATTATGGTATCGTGTGGGTTGCGCATAGCATAACAGATTGTTAAGGAATATTGATTAGAATAGGCTACGTAACTACGTAAGGTTTTAATAATTAGGATAGTCATTATTTGAAAGTGGTACTAGTCGAATGTTGTAAAGAATTTTAATTTATATTTCTTACTGTTATAAATGCTGTTTATGAGCATTTATAAGTTTATTTATCAAATAATATTCTGATTTTATTAGAATATTCAAATTATGGCAAGGTGTTTTACTTGGTCGAGACAAAAAGTCCGCCAGGTATTGAGCATACTTGTTGGTATATGTGCCTGCGCTTCACATTTCTTCACATTGTGGCCATGGAGAAGCTTAGCGATCCGCGGTAAATTGATGTTCTTGGTAATGTGAATACGTGTTCCTGGCGACAACTTTCTATGGCAGTGCAGCCAGGACTATGTGGGCGGAGTTTCTGAAGATGTTTTACTGCGCCGAATAGTCCGCTTGCAGATGATTCGGTTTTGCAATCATCCAGCACACATTCTTTTTAAGGTACAAGTTTTTGTTGAACCCCGCCTCCCCTCTCACAATCTATGACAGTACCAGTGAAATAGAGGTATCGAAAATCGGTTATCTATAACTTTAACTCAAGGCACCCCAAATATATTATGTAATTGAGAATGTAGTAGCGAAATACCGAATAACTGAAATTCTTAGCGGTGATCTTTTACAAAAGCAAAATATCGCTCACTGTTACGCTGAGCTGCCGGCACTCCAATTTGCGTGAAAATGCGAATTATACACCGCAGTGTGCAGTGTCAATTGCTATTTTTTTTTTGCGTTTGAAGGCAATAGGCAATTTCGTATTGCGATAGGGCGTAGGAATGCTAAGACATAAGTTATTTTGAATCAATGTATTTCATTTTCGGGAGGTGATCGCACAGAAACTTCACGGATGTTTAGTTGAGAAACTACGTGGAAGTTGGAAATTCAACGCACATGTAACAACCTATTTGCTCAGTTATGTTGAAAATTGGGCCTACGGGACGCAATAACCGATAGCCTTCATGAGACCACGGCTGCTCAACCTTTCTTCATTGAGCAGCCATGGCAGTGAGGCACCACCTCCGCCCGCCCTTGTGACCTCCCACTCCCTCGACTGAGGCGTGGGTCGCCATATTCCGTGAATGGACAAGCCATTTGACAAGCAGAAAATGTAGCCGCCTGGCACCACCTGACCGCTGTCCCTTCGCGAATTCTTTTCTCGCTTAGGTGAAGTTGATTCTCTTCCTCTCTCGTACCAATATGGTAATTGCTGTGGCGTTCCAAACACCCGACTTTAATTTTTCTGGACAATGCGTCGCTTCATTTTCGCCCATGTACTCGAATTCGTGCGTGACGTCTTTAAAAACGACGTTGCCGCCATGTTTTGCGTACTTATCAGACGTTATCCTGCGCATATTCGCCCCTTGTCTGACAAAAATATTTTACTTCGGAATGCATCTAATCTTTACGGATACACAAGAAAATGTTGTATACCCGGTTCCAAATCCATTTGGATTACTCCTATGTTTCCCGCTACGTGCGGGAAGACCAAACGCGACCTACCTGTAGTTTCATTATTTAGACGTGAAGCAAGAAGTCTAAAATCATTGCCTGTTTCTTGCCACTTCTGTTTTGTGCTGTTACAGTAGTGCCTCCATGCTTGTGTCGTCTGATCTCGACAACAAATATCTGATCAGTTCATCTATTATTTTTTCCAGACAGTGAATACAAAGAGGGATGTTTACATTCCTTACATGTGGCGCAGAGAGTTCACTTTCTTCTGTACGCGATGCGGAAGGTTACTGGAGCGTAGAAATTTGGAATTCAAGGCGGGCGCATTGTCTTGGGAAGAACAGATTCAATTACTTCTCATGTTCAGTGATGCGTTTGAAACGGATTTGGGACGCAGTGTTTTCAAACAAAGCCTGAGACCTCAGAAAACAGGGGCATCCTTTGAGCCAGGCCAGGTTCTTTTTAAAGGTACTGTCGGGATTTTCAACTGTTGTGACAGATGTTGATGTATTCCTTTCTGCTTCACTTGCATGTCTCCCGCAAACAGCACACGGCAAAGGACAACATATAAACTGTAGACAAAGGGTGCGTGGTCCTGTTTGCGTGCCAGCGTGGAAATCGGAAGGCATTGTAAGAGCAAACTTAAAATCTCTGTTTGAAGACGTTATACGTGTCTCTATCAGAGCAAGTACTTATTTCCAGGTGCCGCGCCTCCTTCGCCTGGCCATTCCTTGGTTCCTAATGTTTTAGGAACATTTTTTCGGCTCGTAGAAGCGCTTTTTCTTTCAAGAATTCTATAAATATCTAGCATAGTTTGCTTTACTAAGTGGCGAAATTGCAAGTGGTAAACACGTTTCTGATATACACTAATGCACTTAGACATTAGGCTAAAAATATAGAGTGTTGCTTTACCCAGTGTTGTAAGTTTGACATTTATATATTATTATATTGTCTTAGTAAGGCTGGGGATTAGCATGGCCCCTGCGCAAGGATGACACGCGAAATCGTGAAGCGTTCCACATTTTTCTCTTCCGAAACCGTCCTACGCTGAGAGTACCTTTCTCGCTGCGTGTGAGGGATGTGGCGGAGGAAATGGGCGTCGATATCCTCGAACATAACATAATGCCACCACCTGCACACTTCCCACCATGGAAGTGGCAGATTATCCACACAGATTTATCCTTTCTATACGTTACGAAACATGCTCCGCCCTCACACATTAAAATGCAATTCTTAGAACTACAACACAAATATGCTTGCCCCGAGTTTTACACCGATGCGTCCAAGTCTTGTTCTGGTGTATCATACGCTGCGGTTGGGCCGTCTTTTTCAGAGGCCAAAATCTTACATCCGCAAACAAGTATATTTACTGGGGAAGCATATGCGTTGCTGTCAGCAGTGAAACATATTAAGGACTCAAAAATGCCAAAATCAATTATATATACAGATTCTCTCAGCGTTGTGAAAGCTCTGATGTCTCTCAGGAGACATCGGAACTCCGTAGTGGTTACGCTGTACAACATCTTGTGTGACATGTATGCGTCCAAGCAAGACGTAGTGATTTGCTGGGTTCCAGGTCACCGTGAGATAGCTGGTAATGTTCTGGCTGACCAACTTGCCACGTCTGTTGAGCCAAATCCCCGTGATATTTCCATGTCCGTCGTTGCCTCTGATATGAAACAGTACATCCGCAAGTGCCTCCGCACATACTGGCAGCATATATGGGATTCCGAATCATCCAATAAGCTCCATGTAATTAGACCACCCTTACAAAAATGCCTGTTGACATTAAGTAGACCACCTATGAACTTTCTATTGACTGTACTGACAGTCTACAGATATTTACACTGTAGTAACACTTGTTCGTAGAACGTCTAAAGACCTACTACTTACTTCTGTATAAAGAATTTTTTAGCTAGAACGTCATGGACTTCTCTCTTACTTCTGTATAAAGAATATTCTAACTACACTGTCGAAAGGCTTCCTACTTACTTTTGTATAAAGAATTTTTTCGTCATCACATATAAATACTTCCCTCTTAATTCTGCATAAAGAACTTTTTAAATACATCGTCAAATGGCTTCGTTCTTACTTCTATATAAAGACCATTTTAAATGCACCGTCAAATTGCTTCAGTCTTAATATTGTATTAATAATTTAAGCACACCATCAAATTACTTCCTTCGGAATTTCGCATAAAGAACTTTCTTTATCTAAAAGTGAGAAGTCGTAGAACGTTTAACCTGTACACTGAGCGATTCTTTGATATTTCCCGCAGGACATGTTGATGATTGCAGCTGCACTTGCCTGAACACAAAGTATATGTCGCCTACAAGTGCACCAGAGCTAACTTGTTCGCAACGCGTAGTGTAAGCTGCTTTTGCACCTAAAAATAACAGGAGAGATGGTAATCAATTTTCCATTTGTCAAGATAACTAGTATAATTGAGACAGCCCGCAAGCACTGTTCTAGTGGGCACTTCTAACGTCTTTCCAGACTTCCACCTTCACATATACTCTCTTTTTTCTGCAGTTCAAACTAACAGATGACATACTTCTTTGATACGGCCGCCTTGCACAAAGATTCAAAGACCAGCACTCACACCAAAAGGGTCCGAGCTGACCCCGAAACGTTCGGTTTTTTGCGTTTCAGTTAAAAAAAAAAGAAACGACACAGGGACCTACGCTGGTGTCATCTCGTTTCAACACTAACATTATTTTGCTTAACCAGACAGATTTGTGGCAGCTGTTAACGTTTAATATGTGCTTTGCTCGCTGGCAAAAAAAAAGAAAAACAACGTAAAACAGCAACAACAGCTCATCTTGCTACCAGCACGGAGCAGTGAATTGCTATCGCACATAAGCTGGCACAATCTCATAATGAGTTAATTGCACGGCTTTCATATTTCTCTAATTCCCGCAGGTTCCCTTTTCATAACCATCTGCCACATAAAAGCCATTGTGGATATTATGTTTAAAGCTTTGTGCAGGCTCATTTTTTCTGAGCATTTGCTTGTGGCTCGCACGCTCATAAAATGCACGCCTAGCTACTTTCCTTGTGTGTGCGCGTAAATACGAACACATGCGTGTAGCCGTCAAGCGTGGCAAGCGCACTTGTTTCGAAGATGTCAAATAATTCTGCCTTCTCAAAGTTTGACCAGGCGGAATTATAGTGATAGCAGCAGTAGCAGTAATACTGCATGTGAAGCAAAAAAAAAAAAAAATAAACGCGCATCGAAGACTTCGCGGATGTCAGTTTTACTCAGCAATGGTAAAACCAAGGTCCTTCAAAACGACCTTCCAAACCATGCCGAAAGGCACGCCACGCTAGCACATGCTGCGTGAACAAAATTCCTGAACCATTACTACTAGTTTGCAAAGAGGAGCAAGTCCGGCAGTACCCCCCCCCCCCGCCCCCCTTCCCCCGATGCGGTTCCTCGAATATCCATTGTGCCAAAGGTCTCCGCCCGCTGTTGGCGCACATCGAGGAAAGGGGTGTCGACAGAGGGAGAACGGCGTGCACGTGCTGTGTCACCGGTCTGGCAGTTTTGCTTGGACATGCCGTGTGTCGGGGATGCCAGCCGAAGCCGTTGAGTTTTTCGACACGTGTGACCTCCTGGATAATTCTTCGACATGTGTGAGTGCCTGGATATGAGTGGCCCAAAACTGTGTGGTGTTGCCGAAAGGAGAAGCTATTAGGATGTGCTTTAGGGAAGAAAACGGACACCCGGTACAAGCCCTCCACTGTTTTAAGCCAAGATCGCTGCAACCTGCATACAGTAAAGACATGGCCAATTAGTAACTACTTCTGCGTCTCGTTGGACTTTTGTTACATCTTCTGACCAGTCATGAACTATTTCCAGTCTTCTTGTATGTTCTGTTAGTCTGATGCGCTTGAATATTTTCTTTTGCTCACACATTTCTATTTGTTGTCGATCGAAGAGGCTTATGTGGTAAGTTTTCCTGCATAATTATTCATATAATTCTCTTCGTTGATATACCTTCAGCCTAGCAGTGTGCACGCGTGTACCTCGGAATGGTGATTTATATGCGCGAAGCCTATCTGACAGCACATATTGCTTATGATACAATGCCACGTGTCTGCGGTTGATAGTAAATTACTACTGGAATGAATTTTCAAGTTAAATTACACTGTCTTTTTTATTTCCGTTTTATCAATTAATCAACTTTCCTATAGTAGAAATACTCGTGAACAAATAATACTTCTATGCGAATGTGTTTGTGAGGCTAAAGCAGATCTGCTTATTTTAATCATCTATTTATCTAGCCGCCTTGTGCTAAGTAGAGGCTGCTTTACGTTGCCTATTTTAATGTTTACTACCTGATGCGCTTGTCTATTGTTCTTACTGCTGTGTACCAATTAAGGATAATAAATTATTCATTTTGCTACTTCTTCGTATCGTATTTTGCTTACGCTTGGTTGTACAACTCGTTCACACATATCGACAGAAGCTGTCACGGGGTAACATATGCCGGTATAGACCATTCTGAGAATGTGAACAGTGTGTGCATGAACATGCCTCACTAGCTATATTAACCAATTGTTAAAAGGGTATACTGAGACAAATGTTTGCAGATGATCCACAGAAAGTCTACAAACATTTTGGCAGTATGTTCCTAGGGCGTCAAAAGACAAATGTTCATAGGGCACTGGTAGAAAGTAAGCAGACAGCCTATGAACACGCGTCTATGTACTGTTGGTGGCCAATTGTTACCAGAACGCCAACAAGCAGTCAGTAAAGAAGCACACAGTGGTGTTCACTTCTCTTCTTGTGTCCGTGTCCTGCACGCCTCTTCTTTTGATTATGGAATGTTACCAACTCGCTCAACTTTCCGTCCTTTTAAGCACACAGACCTTTGCTAGACATTCTGTTTGTTGGTACGTTCTAGTAACAATTGTCTGTAGACAGCCAAGTTAATGTTTCTAGAAATTTTTGTAAGGGCCGTTTCTAGACACCCTGTAGGTCGTTGGTAGGTTCTAGTAACAATTGTCTTTAGATATGTTTCTATGGTGTGAAAAGAAAAAGGATTATAGGACGTTATTATGAAGTCAGCAGACACCCTAGAAACAGATGTCTGTTGAAAGTTGGTGGCCAATTGCAGGCAGAGTGTCCACAGGAATTTGGTAGAGGAGTATGTAGACTGTTGCTAGACAGTCTGTTAGTTGTTGGTGTGTTCTAGTAACAATTGTTTGTGGATATTCAATTTAATGCTACTAGAAATTTTTGTAAGGGCACGTTTAGGAAAGATGCTACAAAATTCAACAAACCGCTGTAACCAAGTGACCCTCTGTCGACTTAGAATAGGCCACACATACGAAACACATTCATACCTTTTGAGCGGTGGGGAACCTCCCACGTGCAGCAAATGCAGTCTGACGCTGACTGTCCTTCACGTCTTGTTGGAGTGTCGAGAGCTGGAGGCGGAAAGGAAAAAACGCTTTGCCTTAGCATACAAGCAACATATCCCATTACACCCAGCAATATTTCTAGGCCCCAAGCCACTATTTCAAAGCAACGAAGTCTTGAGGCTTTTTAAAGATGTCAGCCAGCTACGTATTATAAAGCCAAAAGACTCGTAGCACGGCCTCCTAGACACTGAGACCGCTGCTTCGAGCATGGTCTAATTCGCACTCGCCTCCAGGCCCTTGCATGCAAGAGACCTTCGGAGGCAGTAGTGCTGTTGAATGAGTATTTTTAGAACCTGTGCTTTTATTACTATCCCATTGTACTCATTGTAAATATTTGATGTCATTATTGCAGTTTTTAGCATCGCGATCAGTTATCACAGTTATCAGTCATCGAACATCCATAGACCATCCCTCTGGCCATTACCATAATTTTATGCTATATATATATTTTACGCTCCTTTACAGCGATTAGATTTTAGGCCCATTTACAGCCACGTTACATATTACCATTTTACCCCATAGGTCATCGCCAACATCACATTACAGAAATGGCGCTCTTTGGCCACCTTTGGCCCTTGCGCCAATAAAAACCACATATCATCATTAGTAAGGCTGGGTACTGTCTGGGTTTCGTTCAAACAGTGCGTCCCTGATTTGTCTGTGAGATCTATAAGGTACACGAGTGTTATATTCGCGAGTAGCACGATGAACAGCGCGTAGTTTATGACGGAAGTATTCGCCGCCTCAAAGTGAAACTGCATACCTCTTTTCTGAGGCGTAAATGATTAGTTTTTGGGTTTTGACATCCCAAAATCACGCTATGTTTGTGAGAGATGCCATCGTTAAGGGCTCCGACAATTTCGACCACCTGGGGTTCTTTAGCGTACACTGACACCGCACAGCACACAGGTCTCAACATTTGGCCTCGATCGAAATGCAGCCGCTGGGGCCGGTATTCGATCCTGCGATCTTTGGATCAGCAGCCGAGGGCTATTGCCACAAGACCACCATGGCGGGTCTATGAGGCGTAAATGTTTGTTGGAATCAATAAAGCTACAAGAGTTATGACTTGCGAAGTCACGCACTCAGGAGTTTGAATAGATCTTCCAATAGGTATTCCAACAGATATTCCGGAAATTTCAACATGTTTCATCTCACAAGGTTGCGCAATATTGGAACCACGAACACCATAAATCTAGTCAACTCGATATTTAAAATAAATTTTGCACGAAGCTCAATTTCAGTAGTTATCTTTGCGCCTTAAAAGTAAGCCTGCTTCATAAATTTGTGTGTCTGTTCTGAAGCGATATAAAGTGTTTATTACGACTTCGCATTCGACGCCAGACTGTCTCGTGTTTCTCTGTTGACGACATACACCAAGTTTACTTCTTTTCTGTTTCAAACGCACTTAGGTAATTATCTAGCCTGAACGCTAATTCATGAACTTTCCAATAATTTTACGTGTTGCGAGAATCCATGTCTCAGGGGCCTTCTGGCATTGCACGTGCCTGCATGCAGGTTCTGCGTTGCCTGTTTTGCTTCTGCGCGCAGTGCCGTAACTTTTACGAAAAAAAAAAAACAATTGCTTGTCTCCTAAAAGCCATGGCACTGCGCGCAACGTCATTACGTTCTTCATTCCTTAAGAAATTGAAAATAGGATGTAACAGCACAACATAGAGCTGGAAAAAGAGGATGAGGATGTATAGTCCTTTGAAAGTGAGGTGCCACTTAATGTACCTTAATGTTCAAGGAAATATGTCATCGCTTTATGAACTTGTCGGGCGATGCCTGTCTGAAAAAAAAAAAAATTGGGGGACCCTTAAGAGTTGAACGCGATAGCGAAATCCGGCCCCTAGTGTGCACTTCAACCACTGAGTGCATACTTATTAATGCGTGTAGTTACACACACGCACACACACGCACAGACACAGACACACACACGCGCGCGCGCGCGCGGCTTATCTATAGTAATGGTAGAGGTGTTCGATTTATTTAACAGCACTTTTATATCAACTTCATGAAAATTTTGTAAGCGATGTAGCCACATGGTCCTGTATTATGAACTGCGCGTAGGCGTGACACTTTTATTCGTAAGTGGTCACATTCTGTCGTTCTTGCCGCTGTTCGATTTGTTCTTCCGGAGACCTCTTCCGGCTAACCGCAACAAGCATCGCCTTATGTTCGGTGAAATGGCAACTGCAGTACTTCACTTCTTTAATGGTGTCGTGAGAATGAAATGCTAAAAAAGTGGATGCAAAGCATCTGACGAGACCGCATATAGGCTCTGCTGTAGTCGCATGGCCTCCGAGATGGCGGGCGCGCCCGCCATCTCGGAGGCCATGGACATAGTTGGCCATTTTCGGAGCTGTTATTTTTCGCTCACGGACACGCCGTCACCGACGGCGGTATTTCTGCGAAACGAGCTCTCTAAAGCTATCGCGTAAAACATCAGTTTCGCCAGACGGGCGAAGCAATGAATACGATAGCATTGCATGGTATAATATATGAATTAAGACTGTCGGCTTTAAGGAATTTCGACTCGTTCACTACACTACATCGCGTTCACTACAATCTGAATGGTAGTTAATGTGGGCTTATTACGTAATAGCATGCAGGTGCGCGAAGTACCATGTGATAGTCGAGCGGCAGATACAGCGGCCCAGCAGGGGTGCGAGCTAAGTCATGTTGTTTTGATGTCTTCAGGCACGTGCTTCACTCCGCGCTAAGCAGCGTGCAATTTGCACCATCGAGAAACTTACCCATCGAGAAACTTACCCACCATCGAGAAACTTACCCAAGCAGCGTGCAATTTGCACCATCGAGAAAGCGAGCGCGCTCCTTCCCGCACTCGCGGACTCGCGGACACAACGCTATGTGGCGAAGGCATTGCCGGCGTTGCTGACATATGCGAGACGCTTGGGACGGAGGAGAGAGAGAGAGAAAAAATTTATTGGCCAGTGTGTTTGGACCCCCGGGTCCCTGGACCACCGCGCGGTCACAAGCCACGTCAACAAGGCGATGCCTCTTCTTGAAATACATCGGCAACTCGAGTCACCGCAGCATGCTGCAGTGCCGTGTCCCCAGTACTCCCACCTTGAGATAGCAGGCTGTCCCTGCGGGGGAGGATTAGTAGGGCAGCCGAAGAGGATATGGGAAAGTGGGGCGTGATGTTTGCCGCATAGGGTACAGGTGATCGAGGCGCTGTTACGCAGTACGTAGCACGTCTGATGGCTGCGAAAGTAGCACGTGTGCCAGCGATGGCTACCGTGTAAAGTTCACAGCTCCCGCTCGAGCGAAACCACCCCCTTGTGGCTTTTCATGCTCGTTAAAGCAGGGCGGGGCGCTTCCTATAGACCTCTCCTGGGGTACGTCACGAAAGGGCCGTGACGTCAGCCACGTGACCCTAGCGCGCACGTGCGAACGGACTGATGATGATGATGATTGTGGTTCGGTTAGGAAAGGACGCTAATTTCTGCAGCCCATGTAGGGAGCACGGCTAAGCGTCCGTGGGGGTGGGGGAAAGGGATTGAAAGAGATAGAGAGGAGAGAAAGGCCGAAGTGGAGGGCTCCGGAAATTTAGACCACCTGGGGTTCTTTAACGTGCACTGACAACGCACAGTACACGGGCCTCTGGCATTTTCGCCTCCATCGAAAATGCGACCGCCGCGGTCGGGATCGAACCCGCGTATTTTGGGTGGCAGCCGAGTACCGTAACCACTACACCACCGCGGCGGCAAAACATTGCAGCGTTCGGCGTGGTTGCATGCTGCCGTACGGGTGAACCGAGTTCGTACTCGTTTGTTTTGTGCGCGTGCACATGGCCGCTTTGACATGGTGGTTAGCTTTTGCGATGGAGGATATGCCAAACGCGCGATAAAAGGCAGTGGCATCGGGTCCTTGTTTTTTTTCCTCGATTTCCGAAGTCCAAACTACACAGTGATAGAAAGCCTGGATTACATTTCATCGCTGGTAGGTGCTAGCCTGTTACCTAGAGCTCCTAGGCGTTTTGTTATTTGTGCTTCCGCAGCATTTGTGAGCATGTATATTTTATCAACTCGGGTGCCCCGTCTCGATTTTCTGAGCTCCCGGAGTGGGTAGCTAACGTATTTGCTAAGAGGACTAGCGTTGAAACACAAAGAAAAAAGTGTGAGCGTTTTGAACGCGCTTTGAAACGGAAGCATTCCTTCAGTAAGCGGTAGTTCCGAATGCTGTGCAGATTTTCTCATTTCGCGCTCACTTCACTGTAACTTGCGTCGCGCTGGCACTCCAAAGGAAAATTTTGTTTGTGTTTTCGGACGCGATAGCAGTACCAGTCTCGCCTGTTTTCGACCGTATAAAAGTTTAGTTCCTAAGCAGAAAGAACGGAAGGAAATGCACATGTGCGCTACAACTCAACCGGCCATGCAAGTACAGTGCGCAGTGTGGACGCTGCCTGCAGCTCGTAAGGCACGACGGTGGTTCTCCGCGATGGTGTTCGCTTTGAAAAACATGCATTCCATGCCTGGTTGGCAAAAGTCGCAGTGTTCGGCGTGGTTTCATGATGCTGTACGGATGGACCATGTGCGTACTGATTTTTGTGCGCGTTACCTGGCCTCTTTGACACGGTGGTTAGCTTTTGCGCTGTAGGATGTGCCAAACGCGCAACAAAATTAAGGCAGTGCATCGTAACATATTTTTTTTTCTGGTTTTCCGAATGACAGCAGTCGACGGAAAGCGTTGGTGCCCTATTTCGAGATAAGCACTAGGTGCACGTGGCCTTTCACTAAGCCGTACGCTTTGAGCGATCAGTAACGCTTCATGGCCTCTGCATTGTACGGGCCAGGCATGCTCGCGAGGTACACACAGCGCCGAACGTTTGGTCAAGGTTTTAAGGTCGTTCTTCCATTCCGAAATGGTGCAGGGGTATAGATACTGCATTCCACGAACTTGCACCTTCTCTTCGACAAACCGCCGGCGCGCAACCTCGGGAAGGGACAGTACCATCGCGTGCAAAGCCCGAGCAAACTGCTGGAGCCGCCGGAGCTTTTTGCCAACCACTGCGAAACTGGTCCGCCGCGATGTCGATGGCGATGCTCTGCGTGACGTCACATTGTTGACAAACAGGGACAGGTCTATTCGCTTCGGCAACGGTCTCCCGAGCGGGTAATGCCATCGCATGCGCCCTACCCTCCGAGCGACGGAAATGGGCCGGGCTCGTTTGCTTTCACCCGCGGGTAGAAAGTGCGGTGCTTGGGGAGTCATCGATATATGGGACGTGACGGCGACGGCGAAAGCCCGTGGAGGCTGTCCGTACAATTTCTGTCGCAATAAAGATGTCGTAGATTCCGTTTGAGTTTCACCTTCACCAAATATAATCAGTGGGTCTTACAGCGTAAGCGGTTACGGGCCACTTACAGTGGCCAATAATGGTGGCGACGTTGTCCAACGCCGGTGACCGGAACCGATATTGCTCACACTGAGAGAAAAGGAAGCATGCCCGGCATTGCCTTTCGCACATCCCAAAAAGTCGCCGGGCATTTAAATAAAGTTCTTTGATTTACTAACTGTGCACTTGAACTAAGCTCGACATGAGTGGTGCCACCCCCACATTGCTGCCCCTTACCAATGGGGTTAGTAGGAGTGGCATTTCAGGACATTATATGTTGTCAGCCGCCAGCCGGGTTACAATCGAAGAAGAAAGAGGAAGCAGGAACAGAAGAAGAATACGCTGACGAAGAAGGACAGAAAGAAGACCTTGGAACAGAAGATGAATTCGAAGAAGAAAAATTGTTGCGAATTTGCTCAGCTAGGATCGGTTGTGCTAGCGGAAGCTTGTTGCGCTGTGCTGCCAAGCTGAGTTCAAGTCATATAGACAACCACATGTTTTCCATTGTTTGCATTATTTATTCACGGTTTGGTTTTACGGAAGCAAATACTCTTCTATGGTCGATGAAGCGGTTTGCCGCCATTTCAGTCTTGTCCACAGAGTAAGTCGAGCCCACCAACTCTCTCTGAAACATCAAGTCTACCACACCAGGACTGTTACATGCGCAGGACGGTCCGACGCAGCTTGCAGTTTTCTCCGCTGCGAACGCGCACAGAGCTTTAGCACAGATGCACCAGCGTCCTCACTCTCTGCTTCCATCGCGCGACCATGCCACAGCAGCTGAAAAGAAGCAACTGAAGCGACTGATGCGCTAAAGCGCTAACCGACGTGGCCCAAGAGCTTGGAGAAAGCGATGAGTCACATGGGTACAGCTAGCGAGATAGCAGTAGTCCGCAGCGGCAACCGTCCGGGCTGCAGCGGCGACGGAGCGCGGCCAGCCAAGCGCGCGCGCACACACACACACACACACACACACACACACACACACACACACACACACACACACACACACACACACACACACACACACACAAGCGCGCGTCGCGGCGAAGCGTCCCTAGTCGCGCGGTATCTGTTCGTCGCTTCAAATAGGCTTCGAAGCCAAGCGGAGATGCGCGGCGAAACTCGCTCGGCTGCGCTGGTAATGCTTTCACTTTCAAAGAGGAGGAAGAACGAACGATGACAACGGATAACATGGCGAAGAAGACGACGACGACGGCTTCAAAGTCGAATAAAACAAGCTGAAGACGACGATGCACAACAAGAGGAGGACGAAGACGAGAAAAAGGGCGACACAGAAGAAGAAGACGAAGTTGTAGAAGACACATTCCACTAATTAAATTCCCTCCGAATCCCCCTTTTCTCTAGCTGTTCCTTTCAATAATTTAAAATCAAAACGCGATTATCAAATAACTCTTGGCCAATCCCCATGGTGGGTAAGTGCCGTAGGCCTACAGGAACGTCATCATCATGATCAGAAGACCGCGATTATAAATAGGGGGAGAAAGATGACAACAACAAACTAGAGAAGGACCATGATGGAGAACGATGAAGCGAGGGAGGAGAAGGAACACAAGAAGATCGAGAAAAAGGAGAACGCAGCAAAGTCTAGCTTACTCGGCGACTGTGCTGCCTACGTCCTCTGCACGGGCCTAGAAGCTTCTTATTGGGCGCGCTGCTCTCAGACTACGCTTTAAACTTCCTGTTGTTGCAACTCAAACCATTTTTCATGGTCGAGGGCACTTTTATATTTTTTTGAGCCCCTGGCAGCGTCAAAATTCATTGTACCCTACAAAATGCTACAATAGATTTCAATTTTAAAGGCGCTTTGATAATAAATATTCTAATATTAAGGCATGGAACATCAAAAATTAGAATTGGCTACTATATTTACGTAACGAGGGATCGCTGATTAGGACACGGCTAAGCGCAGTGGCAAAATTTCGAATAGACGAAGCCTACAATTATGTCTTCTACCGCAAAGTCAATTTAGGAACTGATAGTCCGACTAATGATTTAGGTGCCTTGCTGAAGAGGCGACTTGCTTAGACGTCCGGAGAAGGGAAGCTGCTTGGCATAAGTAAGGCAGCAGTGCCCTCTTAGTGCATGGATATCAAGAATCCCAACTTTGAGTACTATCTCTCGATGAATTAGACTTACTGCAGCCACTGTAATCTGATGTATTAGCGCTGACCTGGCGACACCTCTGTTCTGTCGCTTATTGACCTGTCCCTTAACCATTTTACGTTCAACGACGCACACTTGTTAAATTAATGGTGTTTTTCTCTGTGCTGGAATTTTCCGCCACAATGCAATTTTGCAACTGCTTAACAACTTACGTGTAGATGTGTCAATTTCAGGTGTGTGGCAATATCAAAATTGGTGAATAAGAACAACCAGCTTCAAATATGCACTTAGTTTTCGAATATCAAAGCGGCCATGTTATTTAGAACTTACTGGCACACTCGTGCTTCGGTGCCCTCAGTCTTTTGTGCATTAACCTATGTATACATAGCCAGCTTGACCGTGTGGGAGTCCCTGGTCTCGTTACCTAGCAAAGGGTGGTAGATTAGTCACCTTGGGAACGATGATTCTATGGAATATTCTGTCTCTCCGAATATTCGAATCACCTCAAATGTTCGAAAGTGTGTAGTAACTCCCTTTCTTAATCAAATACGAGTATTAAAAAGTCAATATTCAACGAATATTCGAAACATTCGCATGTTCCCAGAACCTCAGTAAGTTTATCTTCTTATAATCGCGATTCAGGCGCAGGATGAGAATATAGTAGAATCTGTGATGAAGTGTACCCTAATACAACAAGTTATACTGATAGATGTGGTTACCTCAGCTGTCTACTTTTTCCAAGCAGGCACACAGCAACTTGCTTTCTATTTTGCGGGGATGGCCCTCCGGGAGCTCTCATGAGGGTGGCAATCCCGGCTGCCCTTAAAACTACGCAGTTTTGTGCTACTTACGAGAGGGTGATTTTCTATCCATTCAGTGGAATTAATTTCCCAGCACGGGAGGCCACGGCTCCCGATAATTGAACATTGATTGAACCTGATAGCTTTCCGCCCTGGACACCGGTTTATTGTTCGTTGAAGCTTTACAGCGCTTGCAAAACCTGGCAGAAAGAAGAAACTTTTATGTAGAGAAGAAATAAAGCAGTGTGGATGCTCACAGTCTGTAACTCGATTAATGCTGATCCTCCAACAAACTTTGCAAGCAAGTGAGGAGAAGGAGAAGGGTGAAATTAACAGAGAGAATTAGCCAAAATTATAAGGCTGTCTCCACAAAGGAAGAGCCAGAGTAAGATTAGGGGAGCTATCGCCACGATAGCTCGGTAAAAACGTGGTAAGTGAATCGATAAGCCCGCCGCTCTAATTTTAAGCGAGAGCTGAGTATAGCGAATAGTCTGGACAGAGATATGTGGTAAAGGATGAATGATAAAATTAGCAGGAAAAGCGAAAATATGACATGCTTAAAAATGTAATTGCTTAAATGATGCTCTCAGAGCGATCATTTCTTCGTGTACGCATGACCCTTTTTTCACGCTTCGTTGTTTACTAAAATTTGTTTTCAAAAGAAAGTCAACATGTGACATGCAGCTTAGTGTGTATGCTCGCAAAAGCTGAATTTAACTTGACCATTTGCTACTGTGTTTTTTCGTTGCTGTCTTAGCTGCATTATTGTTCGTAATGTGACGAGAAACTATTTGCAGCAGAACACTCGCACATCATTTGGTAATCAGCTCTTGATTTTGTTGCTGTTTTTGACGGTACATCCATTGCACCGCGATCAATATCTGAGCTCATCAGCTACAGCTTTACAAGGTGCTTGGGAAGCCTGAGAGAAATAGGACCTTTTGGTTTATAGCTTCCAAAGTAACTGGGTCGGTTTATAATAATCTTTAAGTTATGAGTTGGGTGAATGATTGAGGATTTCTGGGGTTTTACGTCTTAAAACCAGCTTTGATTGTGAGAGACGCCGTAGTGGAGTGCTCCGGAAATTTTGACCACCTTGGGTTCTTTAACGTGCACTGACAACACACAGTACACAGGCCTCAGCAATTCGTCTCCACCGAAATGGAGCCGCGACAGCCGGGACATGATCCCGCGACCCTCGGATCAGCAGCCATGTACCATAGCCACTACACCACCGTGGCGGGGAAAGAATAGGGCGAAGGTAATCATCAATAGCCTTTTCGAAAACATTCTTTCCATTGCATGCATGGTTATAAAGGTGGAAGGAAGAAAAGTGTTATGCTGGCGGTACTAGCGCAGACTCCTGTAAAGGCTGCAAGCGTGCGAGGAGGATGTAAATGCCCTCATCCATCTTCATTTAGTAGCGCCAATTACCACTCGCTCATTAAATACCTTGCGGCGCACATATGTGGTGCTTCTTGGACACTGTTTATAGCTGGAACTAAAACGAGTACCCTGTTATTATTATAATATATCAGGAATGATAGCCGCGCTTTATTCTGGCCCTTCTAATCCAGGCTTTGGAACAAGGCACATGCGCATAGCAGCCACAGGGCGGGGCATGTAGTGTTTACTTATACTTAGTCGCCTTACCACTTGTAGTTTTGTGATCGCATTTGCTTATGTGCCGTCACTTCTGAATCCATAATTCCGGTGATGTGCGAGTATAACTGTTACAAAAGTGCCCTGTAAGGTACTGTAAGTTATTGGAAAGCTCTGTGAGGTATTGAATCACTGCAAGAAAATACTGCAGTGGGTTCCCGCGCTGAGAACGTTTTTGGGCTACGAATAAGAGAGTCTGATGTACCTATGGTTCCAGGACTGTCGCATGTCATCGCAATGGGTCGCACCGACGGGGTTGTTTCAATTACTCGTTCTGCACATATTACATCGTGAGGGGCGGTGTTCTAGCTGAATGCTGCGTGGCATGGCTAACGGAGCTTGGGCTCCAAATTGAATGCACTCTATGTGGTGCGTATAACAAAAAGAAACACTTCGCAGTTATGCATGAAGTAAACATCCAGCTAGCGCTAACGCTTTGCACATTAGATTCTTTTTTTCGTACGTTCCAATGACTTTTCAGCACTGCGTTCCGCAGCAGAAGACGCCTCTCAGCTTCCGCGCGGTTCCGGTAACTGGACTGCCGTAATGTCCACTGGTCCGCCGCAGCAGAGAGGCGGTGCGGCAGTTTCCCGCAAAAGGCTATGAGGATCATGGCGCTTTGGCCATTCTCCCCGCATTTCGAGGTCCTGCTACCTTAGGCGCCTTAGGCCCACCATCTGGCCAGCGCTGGCTTCCCATGGGTAACCGGAAGAGGGACTGAAAAAGACAGAGACTGGGAGAGTAAAAAAGAGAAAGAACGAAAGAAATACGGAGGGATATCGCGGCCTCCTGCAGGTGACAGAAAGAAGACATGGTAGACAGCGAGAGAGAGGCGACTACCGTAAAGGCTCGTGTCGTCTTTCGTTGTCTTCGGTCCTTGTTTGTGCGCGCTGTCACACCATGACAGTGTACCAACTCGCCCAACTTCGTACTTTGCTAACGTAAAGGCCCCCGAGGAAGAAGCCCCGCTGGTGCTCCCCTACAGTTCCGCTGGTCATTGGTGTTGCCGATAGCAGAGCCATGCCTAATTTTCAAATTGAAACAGATGCATTAATTATTTCTAGATGTATTCGCGTGTGGTTATACTTTTCAATTAGAAAAGTTCCCGCGAAAATTATTTTTACTTGAAAGAGACCGGCTGGGGTGTTCAGTGCTAAAGTTGCGTTTAAAAATTGCGACAGCAAACACGGACGCTGCTCACGCGCAGCTAAAACACAAAGAATTACTATGCGCATTCTTTCTCCAAGATATTTCTGCTATGATTGTTGCACCAGCTGATTATATCTATTTCATCAAGCCCAGTTTTTTGCTTGTTTGTTTGCGATTTACAAGCTTGAAGTAGGCTTATGTGATTAGAAGGACCACCTCCTTCGAAAGGATTACGCCCTTTTTATTAGGAAAAAGGTGAATGTGAACGGAAGTATTGATTCAGGACCCAAGAAACAAAGCGATAGCGTAAAATGAGCGACCCTACGTTAGCGCGCAGAAGTACTTGTGCTTTAGGGATATAAAAGAAAGCTCTTCTAGGGTGAGGCCGCCAGGCAAACACTTTATGTCCATCTCGTAAACATCGTCGGTGATACCGTCCGTACTTTTTCGCAAAAAGCTGGACGAAAGCCTCCTTGAAGTGTTGCTGGCAGGGCGCAGTGTTTAAGTAGCTAGGACTGAGCATTGTTTATGTATGAGCTTAGCGGACTCACTATGGCGTATTTTAATTTTTTTTTCGTAACGTATGCCGCTATAGTCGCCGATCACTCACATAATTCTTTGTTCTCTCATTTTCTCATTCATATGCATAAGTAATAAAAACAGGAAAAGCACGCCAAGTGAACGTTAAAAGGCCACGGGTGGTATCAAGGAAACGCGATGGCAAGTACCTAAGCGAGAAGCTCAGAAGAGCATGGTGATCTTACGACTAGGAAAGTTGACTTGCGAGATTCTTGTCTGCCAGAGAAAAAATAAACAGACGAGAAAGATTCTACGTGGTTCGGCGACAATGTCCGATAGTCGCATATCTTCCGGTTCAGTAAAATCTACGAGAAACGTTATAGTACACTGCTGATATATGGACCTTTGCTGTGCTGAACTGGAGGTATAAATTTTAGGAGTGATTGATTTCTGGCGTTTTACGTCCGAAAACCAGCTGTGGTTATGAGGGTCGCCGTAGTGGAGGGCTTCGGCAATTTCGACCGCCTGAGGTTCTTTAACGTGCACTGGCATCGCGAAGTACACGGGCCTCACATTTCGCCTCCATCGAAATGCAGCCGCCGCGGCCGGGCTTCGTGCCCGCGACCCTCTGATCAGCAGTCCAGTACCATAGCCACTGGACGAAATTTCAGGAGAAGCGAAGGCGAGAAATGCTTTTAGGTTTTTCTGCTACCGTTTAGAGCTATTGATTCTATTCTGCAGCCAATGAATGCCCATGTAGCAGTAGGGTTCTAGTGGGTACTGCACTATCCAGTCGGTTGTCTGTTACCCTGTCGGTTTGTAGAAGATGTTTGCGGACAATGCAATGCCAGATAAGGAGGAATATCACAAAATGGTGTTGCCTTGCCCTTTCTGTGGCATTGCTTTCACGGCAGTAGACGCATTGGTCCTAGCGTTGCTTACATAACGAGATCCCTCTGAACCGCCGCGCCGTGTATGGAGGTACAGTGATTTCTCAAAACAATTTAGCTTTTCTTCTTTTTCCAGTTCTCCTCTGTTCGGTCTTTGCAACAAACATGCGTTGGATGTTGCTTCTAACGTATAAATTGTGTATACCAAATGTCCACGATGAACCTAAAATGCATATAATAGGTTCTTTCATTACCCATAACCTTGTGGAGGTGCATGCCGCTCTAAGAGTACTCATAGCGACGCCTTGTTAGACATTGTTACCATCACCCGAACACAGAAGCATCACAAGAATGTTGGGCAGCGAGCTGAAGGGAACTTCACGAAAGCACATAGAACGATGACGACCAATCCGTTGTATAATCTCATCTCCAAAGAGAGCAAGAATTTGTGGTACGCACTGCCGTCAGCTACGCTGTATAGGAATGGTGCGTGCGGCTGCCAAGGATGATTTATGACGGCGAACAGCACTGGTCAGGGTCTGCCGCGCTTTCTCTTCTTCGGAAGCCGCTGTGGGTGGAGAGACGGGTCACCCCGGAGACGCTTCCAATTCAGTTAGAAATGCACCAGAGATGACGTTAATGGTGTGCTTCGTCGGCTGAATGAGCGGGATATAGACGAGGCAGTGTCGCGTTTGCGGGAACGAGAGCTTGGCTTGTCTCTTATGCTCGATATAGTACGGAAACAGCAGCCGGCGCTGATTCTTCGCTTGGGTCCGAACACGCTGGAGCTCAAGCAGCTTGGTTCGCTGATCTGAAGGGAAGTGTACTGCGCTGCTTTCATATCTGTTCCCTGAACCATGAGCGTTTCAAGATGGTACTCAGGATCAACTTTGCAGAAGAAAAGTTCAGTGCTTAGTGGTGGCGTCTGTTGAGGCCATCATGTGAAATTCAGTTTGAAAAGGAGACATTCAAGTGTACCGAAGTATTTCAAGAGATCCATGAAGGATCCTTGAACCTTCAAGGGATCCTTGAAGATTCTGCAAGTAGTGATCATGTGTATTCACAGTGGAGGGCATGAATAATTTGCGTAAGTGTGAACATTATATCATGAAGGATTTCGACTAGTGGGCGCGTTGCAAGCGCAAAACGTGATAGGCGCTACAAAATGCATAATTACTTTATATTTTTTTTCATTTTGGCTTCGACCACTATAATTGCAGATAATATTGAGGATTCTCCTGGGTCATACAGCTTTTTCAACTCATTTTATACCTGTAATCTCCAACGGCTGCAATATATGAAAGTTATGATGTGTTGTTCATAAGAGTTCCTATTTTTGTGCTAAGCGTCATGTCCAGTGCACAAGTACTTGTTCATTTACAACGTTACCAGTATACTTCATTTATCAAACTCACGTGTACTCTTATTATACAACCCCGCCACGGTGGTCTAGTGGTTATGGCACTCGGCTGCAGATCCGAAGGTCGCGGGATCGAATCCCGGCCGCGGCGGCTGCATTACGATGGAGGCGAAATGTTGAGGACCGTGTGCTGTGCGATGTCAGTGCACGTTAAAGAACCATAGGTGGTCGAAATTTCCGGAGACCTCCACTACGGTGTCTCTCATAATCAGTGGTGGTTTTGGGACGGTAAACCCCGCAAAGCAATCAATCATCTTATTATACATCTTTCATTCTATACTGCGGGATCTTTGACGGGAAAATACGGGATATTTGCTGCAATTCGCCTGCACCACTACACAAAGAAACTCTTGCTCATGCACGTACCTTACATTAATCTTTGACCGGCCAGCAGCATTTTTGTGGATTTGAGATTTATGCATGGAACTGCACAACTGGGCATTTATATTTTACGCTTTAATTTAGGGTGATAGAACGTTGACTGCAAAAGGTATACAATAGCGTCCTTGTAGCAGTCTGTAATACATTCGTTCATGCAAGGAATTGGTCGTTGGTAACAAATTATCGGTAACAGGCTTTTAGCGCAAAATCTCTTGCAGGCTGTCATTCTATATTTCGCATCTGTCTGCATGAAGCCTTTTCTATACGGACCCACGTCTACGAGGGAATGCATGAATAGGCTCTGGTTGCGCATTTCCTGGGCACAGCTTTCTGCTCTTGGCCCGATGCCACAAAATGACTCCGTCCTGTTGTATTCTCGTTGGACGACGCTCACGCACAGTGGCGTGCCTTACGTCATGAAAATTTTAAAAGTTTGCGCGTCCGTAGATTGTACGAGAGACACTATAGTACCCCGCAGATATGTGGTTCTTTGCTGCGCTGAACTGAAGGTAAAAAGCTGCGGTAAGGCGAGAGTCTTAAATATATTTCTTTGCTACCGTTTAGACTTGGTGGATTCGATTGAGCAGCAGGAGAATGCCTGTGTAGCAGTGCGGTTTAAGTGACGCATGCCGCGTCACTTAAACGCGCCTTCCTTATGTCTTGCCTTGTACGTACACATACGCGCGTGATTTTTTTCCTGTTTTTTTTTTCCGGGTGGGTATCGAGATGTCAAGTGACATCTCGGTGCGTGATTTTGGTGGGAACATGTCACGTGACATTGCGTTACGCGATTTCTGGCCGAAATTACTTAACGCAATCTCACATGGCAAGTTCCCGCCAAGATCACGTAACGCAATGTCACCTGACATGTTATTGCCAAGATATCACTTGACTACCAAGTGACCTGTTTAAGTAAACTATCGGCCAGCTTCGCTGCGAGAAAAGTACGCAGCTTCCGCTGCGTACTTTTTTCCTGTAACTCGCCTGATAAGCAAGCCAATAATGACGCCAGTAATGTTTGTTGTCTTGAACATTTACATTTTCATCTGGTCAAAGAGAAGAAAACGAGTTGCTTTCTTTTCCTGCATCCACCTCGTGTGAGCCCATAGCGCGAGAGTTTCTCGTATCAACTTCTTTCTGGCACTTGCAAGGCGTGCGGGATGTGCACACACGGTACATCATGCAGGCATCTAATATTTGCTAATTTGTGAATTTTTCCTTTCGTAAGATTAGCAACTTCTTATCTGAACAGCCCTCAGATACAATATACCCATTTATTGTTGCTTATATCTACACGGTTCACGAAAACTATTGATTGCAGAAACACCATTGGCGCTCCCTATCTCCTACATACGTTCTCCATGTTTTGCTCCATGTTATTACGCGTTCTGTATCCACCAAGCAAGCATTCAACCCGCCATATTTTTGTTCGAGGTGAAGAGAGAGCGGCCACTGAGTGCAAGTTTCGTAGATACGGTGCAAGAAGAACCATTAATTTTACTGGGATAAGGATAGGATCGAAGAGTAGAGCCTAGTGCAGCATCGATCGGATATTCGCCGCTGCCTAAAGATTGGAACAAGTAGAAAGAGTAGCCACCGCTTTATTTATGGCGGGTCAACAATGCAGCGGTCTGGTGTACGGCTCCGAGCCGTGCCCGAGGCCCAACGTCGTACAAGGGCCTCATACCAAACTTGAAAAATTGATGGTTCTTCAGTTATGATATTTGGCTATGCTCTGCAACGTTCTCCACGTTCAAATACGACTTAAAGGCACGACTTTAGTTAGTTTGCGATATTTAAGATAACTTCTCGTGCTGTACTTTGTGGTTAGTCCATAACAGGGAGGTTCAAGCATATTGTTCCTAATGCATGTCACTAGTGTATCCCGGTTAAAGTAGATACATGGCTTCTTTGATTTATTTTTGTTTATTTTTTTGCGTTGAACAGAGAAATCTTGAACACACGTGCACAGGCACACACACATGTGCGCGCGCGCGCGTGCCCACACGAACCAACACATGTTATATATTTGACGCGCATGCATCAGCGTATGCTTCTTTCATCCCGAGACGGTAGAAGACCGCTGGCAGCGAAGGTCTCTCGCACGCGCTTTTTTTTTTCTTTTCTAGCGTCTGCGGTATGCCGAGTGCGTATGGCCAGCTCGCCGATGCGCGTTGCTGGCAGGGCACTTCTAACGACGATTGACTGTGTTTAACTTAAGGAAATGATGATGATGATGATGATGATGATGATGATTGTGGTTCGGTTAGGAAAGGACGCTGATTTCTGCAGCCCATGCATGGAGCACAGATAAGCGTCCGTGGGGGTGGGGGAAGGGGAGTGAAAGAGATAGAGAGGAGAGAAAGGCCGTGGTACAGGGCTCCGGAAATTTTGACCAACTGGCGTTCCTTAGCGTGCATCGACAACGCTCAGTACACGTGCCTCTGGCATTGTCACCTCCATCGAAAATGATACCGCCGCGGCCGGGATCGAACCGCGATTTTGGGTGGCAGCCGAGTACCGTAACCGCAACACTTCAAGCGACGCAAGGTCTCGGCTTAGCATTCGCTCCCTCCGCGCCGAATCTGTGGAGAGAAGGAGATAGAGGTGTTTCATGTGGAGAGAAGTAGGTGCTATTTTTTGTCTTCCACTGGATGACGAAGGTCCGCGGCAGTCGCGTTTTCGGTGGAGATGAAAATGCCAGAGGCCTGTAAAGCGTACGTTGTTAGTCCACGTTAAAGGGACCGTCTACCGTCCTTCATCGCTCTCTCGTTTTTTGGTTTAATAGAAAGCGTACCCTTCGAAGTGTCCTAGCGTGGCAGTCCGCCGCGGTGGTCTAGTGGTTACAGTACTCGGCTGCCATCCAAAAACGCGGGTTCGATCCCGGCCGCGGCGGTCGCATTTTCGATGGAGGAGAAAATGCCAGAGGCCCGTGTACTGTGCGTTGTCAGAGCACGTGAAAGAACCCCAGGTGGTCAAAATTTCCGGAGCCCTCCACTACGGCCTTTCTCTCCTCTATATCTCTTTCCCTCCCTTTCTCCCACCCCCACGGGCGCTTAGCCGTGCTCCCTACATGGGTTGCAGAAATTAGTGTCCTTTCCTAACCGAACCACAATCAATCAATCAATCAATCAATCAATCCTAGCGTGCAGTGGTTTCTCCAGAAAGCGAGTATAGAAATGATTAAAACAGGATTTTTTCCTCTACGAAGTCGCTCCTTTGCCACCTGTACAGACGCCGGCGACCATGGTACTGGGTGCGATGCGTCGTTGTCTCCCTGGCAACCATTTAGGTCGCGGGAGGCTTCTTAACACAAATCGGTTGACGACAGTGCAGGGGTGACGACGAGGAGAGGCGAGGGAGGGTCAGAGCGCAGGGGTGCGCCTCTAGGGAACCTACACACGGATGCGAGCGCATGTAAGCTCCCTATGCGCCTCGGACTAGCAGCGCCGCATGCATGATAAGTGCAGTAATACGCGCCTGTACAGGCAGACGAATTCGAAGGCAGCGTCACCTTCGCCAACCCGAAAGCAGCGGAAAAAAGAGCGAATTGCTCTTTAACGATATAGAAAGGTGTCTCATAGGGTGAACTACGCTTGTCAGACATACGTAATCGTTTTTCAGCAGAATATGTATGCCTGCGTGGGCTAGTTCTCGTACACTTGGAAAGTGACAAACAAGCTGGTGGGTTCCTCCGCGTTCCTTACAAGGAACGCGGAGGAGAGGAGCGTCGAGTCCGGCCGTGCCTTAACCGAACCACAATCTTATGGGACCGTTCAGCTTAGCCTTAAGAGTTCAACTTGACAGCGATGCGTGGCCCCATTGTGGCGCTTGTACAAAGCACAGAATCCATCAGAAACATATCAACATGGCGTATCTGCGTATATTAAAATATGTCTATCATGGGAGAGACGGCCGCGTCTCGGCCCGCAGTCAGTAAAAGCCAGCCACCACAAGTGCGCCGCGCCCAGCAGCGCGTCTAGTCCAATTCCGGCATGGGCTAACCGCCGCGCGCCACGCACAACATGGTCACATCGTCTTTTCCCCCTCTTAGCGTCACTCTGGCGGCGATCTACAAACTATAAATGGCTTGCCGTAAACGGTCATAAGCGTTCTAAGGGGCCAACTTGTCGATTTTTGCCAGAGCTACTGTTTGCAATCTCTTTTTTATGAGTAAGCTCTGGTACTGTTCTGCAGGTTCTGCACTGTTCGCGTATGAATGTACAGAAGATTCATAGAATATTCGCCACATTTTTCTGGGCTTCTGGGTGGGAGCGCTGCAGCCGTACCAACTTGTTCAGACGGGTAGAAGATGGGGGGTTGGGTCTTGGTCACCTTTTCCTGCGACAGCTCGTTAACCGGTTTTTGTTTTTTCGTGATGCAACAGATCCTTTTCTGCGAACCGTGTGCCAAATGAGGCTGGGCCAGACGACTGCCCGAATATATTGTGTCAACCTGAAGAGTGTGCGGGGTCGTTGGGTGGTTTCTACAGAGAAATAGTCTTTAGTGTAAGATTTCTTACTGTACGTTTCACAAGAGAGTACCTCTGTTCTGTGAAGCGTAAAGAATTGTATTTTGCCCTATGTGACGTTCTCTTCACAGTGCCTTGGTTCAGGTCACCGTACAGTGGCGGCCCAGGCAGCAACGTCTTGAAGAGAGTCAAGAAAATGCACGTGCCGCCGGCAGCAAAGACCTTTTTCTTTAAACTACACACTGGCACATTGATGAACAAATCGCAAAGTACGATTTAAAACAGGGAATGTCGCGGGAGCCCGCGACATTCCCTGTTTTAAATCGTACTCCTGCGACATTCCCTGTTTTAAATCGTACTTTGCGATTTGTTCATCGATTCAAGCATCCATCTTCCCCTGCGCTTCTCTTCTAGTTTGGATTACACTGGCACATTGCCAGTTAAGACGTTCTTGGAGCAAAAGGGATTCTTCTTGCCGTGAGGATCGCACTGCTTAATTTGGAAAGTTCCAGAAACTGTAGACCATGTTTTTTTACATTGCTGGGAGGGCGTTTATTTTTGGGATGTGTTACAGCGAACTATGAAGAAAGACCTCCCACTGGACCCGCATGGAATCAGGTTTTTAAATGTTGATAGGGAGCAGGAGGTGCCGTTTGATTTAATCATGCTCTTGGGCCTCCACTCTATTTGGCGATCTAGGATGGCAGGGTATCATGTGGATAAGATGCTCGGCCTGCGCGAATTTATGTCCGTGAAAGTGTAAATTGGTTTATAGAGATCCAAAAAGCCTCCGCTGAACCTCCCGAGTGGCTCTGTAGATTAGAGCCGCTCATAGCAGTGCGCGAATTTTAATCTCACGAAACCAGCACTTGCTGGTGGATAACAGGTGACCTCATGTTCAATGAACATTGTGTAGTTGTACTAACAATTTGGTTTGGGTTATTGTATCATTTGTTATGTACCAAAAACAGGTAATAAAGAAAAAAAATAGCGTCGCCGAGCGCATAGCGCATTTGGCTTCGGAGCGAGGGGTCTCACGTTCGATGCCACTTGATCCAAAGGTTTTTTTTTTTTTCTTTCTTTGCATCCACCTCAAGTTTTCGCTCACAGAGAACGCTGATTTTCCGCTCACGACCACGGACTCCCACGCAAACACCAGAATTTCTGCGAAAAGAGCGCTTCGAGGCTATCGCGTTAAGAAAAAGGCGCCTACAAGGCATGTCTTCGTATTGTCCCTTTATCCCCGCCACGGTGGTCTACCGGCTATGGCGCTCGGCTGTTCATCCGATAGTCGCGGTATCGAATCCCAGGCCGGGGCTATTGCGTTTTGATGGAGGCGAAAATGCAAGGGATCCGTGCGCTGTGCGATGTCAGTGCACGTTAAGGAACCCCAGGTAATCAAAATTTCCGGAGTTTTCCACTACGGCGTCTCTCACAAATCATATAGCGGCTTTACGACGTGTAACGTAACAAATAAATCAATTATTGTCCTCGTCGGTTTCCTTCACAAAGGCACGCATTCAGTGATCGTGGCGAAAAAAAAAAGAAAGGTGTCAAGTGCACTATCACGTATCAATAGGTTGAAATCAGCAAGGGTGTGCGTAATTGGTAGAGAGGAAGAGCGGGTCCACTTGTTCTTTCTGCGTATCTCGAGACAGCTAATTCCTTCTTTCTTTATTCCTTTCTTTGTTCCTTTTCTTCCCTCTTTTTATATTGCCCTTCGCATAAATGATGTAGCAGTGGATGGAGAGCAGGAATGAGGGTAGTGGAACCAAAGCAAGAGATGGCCGGCGTTTTGCTTCTTGCAATAGTACTTCTGACACTAATAATTGAGGCTTTACGTGTCGAAACCAGCTGTGGTTATGAGTTGCGCCCAGTGTAGTGGATCGCTCCAGGGTAATGTTGATCACCTGGGGTTCTCTAACGAGCACCTATAACACTACCCGGGTATTTTATGCATTTTGAGTCCATGAAAATGTGGCCGCAGTATGCGGGATTCGATCCCGCGCCATCGGGCTTCGCAAGCTAACGAACTAGCTGCTAAGTCACGACCCTCATGCGATACGCCAATGTGACCGGAAATACGCCGCCTATGAACAGCTTCCCTGTTGAAGCATGTTTCGGGCTGGTCGGTTCATGCTTTACCATAATGATATAGAAGGGACGTGACAAAGAAAAAAAAGGAAAAAAAAAAGCTCATGACAGGAACACGTAGGGCAATGGTGTTACGAACCTGCGCCGCTGAACCAGCACAGGCAAATCAGGTGATAAAGAAGGAGGCACTTGAACTCTGTCACGCGCTACGGCGTCATGGCGAAGTTCCTGAGCATCCTGCTGCTTGTAAATGTATTCGTATGTAGCCCCTCGTCTGTGTCTCTCCCCGTAACGCCATGCTAATTTAGAAATATCGGCCGGTTCTATCAATAAAACTACTTGCTTCAAAAAAACAAGGGAAATAAATAATCAGCAATTGTTTCTTTGCACACTGCTTACAAGCACCTTAACTACCCTGCGCCCACTATTGTATTTTCACTCGTCATGTGTTGGAGCCACAGCTTACTGTCGGGGGCAGGGTTAACGCACGATTGCGCTAAACTACCACTCTTCTTGTAATGTAAACACAAAACGACCCCAGTACGTCTCTGTCCTTTTTTTTTTTCGTCGCGAATCGGGTAACATACCCTCAACTCAGGCACATTACGAAGATGCGAAAAGCTCATTACGAGGGATCAAAACCTTGCCGTATTTTTAGGGCCAGTGCAATGGTAAGAGAGTTAATTTGTCACGCTGGTTCCCTTCAAACAGAAACGAAGAATGCAAGTCTGGTGCCACGCAAGGGTTGTCGAAATACGGGAAAAGAAAAAAAGAACTGTAGTGGCATAAAGAAGTTATTGTGGAGAGAAAATAACGAAGTTTACGCTTGCTTCGACTCGTAGAGTGCTGGTACGAGAGGGGCGTAGTGAAGTTGCAGTGTCCCCGAACGAAAGGCAGTGTTTTGTCCCAAATTTTGGCGTTTGTTTTGCTCTCATGTGTCGTTGCGTCGTTGCAACGACGACGTTGCATAATTTTGTTACGGTAACGACTGCAAGAACTCGGGACGAAAGGGCGTAATTGCCCGTTGCTAGTGCAGAGAGGGCTTGTGACGTTGCGTAATATGGCTTGAAAGCTCAGCAGTTATATCGACACATTCCTTGCGTACGCTACAGCCTCTGCATAGATGGTAAAATTACAATACATCATGAAATTACGACATCATAATGCGTACCTCTCTGGCAAACCAATAAAACCTCGGCGTGGCTGAATACCATGCCAATTTAGAAATATCGGCCGGTTCTCTCAATAAAACTACTGCAGTGGCGAGATCGGAAATTGGTGTTTGCGATCGCGTTCTGTTTTACTCGCTCTTAGCTGCATATCATTGGTCGGGGCCGTGCATACCTCGTAAGCAGCGGGGCGTGGCCACGTTTTTGCATGACCATGTTTTCTTTGGAGGTTACTCATTTAAGTTCACGAAAAAAAAGTAATAACGCAGCTTGCACTAGTGGCTCAAGGATAGCGAAGCAGCGAAGCTCATGGGCACTCGGCTGCTCAGAGTCTTCTTGTTCTTCTTCATGACGTCACTGTAGCTAGCAACGTAATGCCAGGTGTTGCAGCAGCTGTGGCGTCGCTGGTTGCGTTAGGTGTGGCGCGGCTGGCTTTTCGTGATACTGACACACAAATTACGGCTTTCTCAAACAGCCTCGCTGTTAAAAATAAATTAACATAATCTTCCCAAAGGGAACCCTGATGGGATGCGAAGCAGCAGCGTTGCGCACGGGTGGCGTCACGGGTTGAACGGCGCTAACGCGGGTGCTGCGGTGAGCGCTGGAAGATTCGCTTGAAGCGATGGCTGGCGTAGGTCTTGTCGTTTCTTCAGAGTGGACACGGGCGCTGGACCGGAGCACCCACGTTAGCGCCGTTCAACCCGTGACGCCACCCGTGCGCAACGCTGCTGCTTCGCATCCCATCAGGGTTCCCTTTGGGAAGATGGTGTCAATTTATTGCGCGTGAACCGACGAGCCGGCGGCGTAGCGAGCGGCGGTAGCGGCAGGTGTTGCGGGCGAACGGACGAGGCGGCAGCTGCGGGCGCTGCGGCGAGCGCGCGGCAGGCGAGGGAGAGAGTGACGTCAGCGCGCACTGCGAGGCGAGTGTGATGTCAACGCGCAGCTGCGGCGTGACCTACTTGGCACCGCTCCCACACCTGCGGCGAGGGGAGCGCGTTGCGGCGCGTTCGTACGGAGGCACGGAGGGACACCGTTACACAGGCTAGTCAAAGAGCTGCTTCGCATCTAAATGAAATTCCTAAACCGTCTCATTCATCTAAAGGAAAGCGTTTCGTTTCTTAGTATATTGTCCAAAAGAAGACAAGAAAACATGCTCGTAAATTTTTCAGACCTTCAACGCTTGCCCATTCGCTGTTCTCCCTGCCTCAAAACAGCATCCACTAAAGCCAAAATGTATGGCAGAAGCTGGAAGCCTGCGCCTTACTAAGTCGCGTGGCTTCCGTAGTATGCACAACTAGAGCCTCACCCCCATTTCGTAACGCTGCAGCGAGCAAACACGTTGTGTTCCGAACAAAGATTGCCGACTAAATAAGTCGTTTAGAAATTGCATGTGCTCTCTTCGAAAGCGAATAAAAGTGTGCTGCGTTCGTGATACTTCCTAGTGAAGAATCTCGAATAAAGCAATGGCTGTAGCTCGTTGTATATGCGGGCAAGCAATTGATGAAATGCCGTCATTGTGCAAGGTATGCGTAAGTGCATCAAGCGATGCATTACCGTCAATAGGAATGTTTGCGACAGTATCAAGAGCAGCAACAATGCAAGAATGCATGCGGCTATTTCGTGTGGTTTTCAATGGCCAGTATGTTAAACATCTGCCTAATATCTCGGATGGATGTTTTAAGGTAAGCTCGTAACAGTTTGGATAATCAGTTCCGGCGGCAAAAAAAAAATCATAGATCGGTAATAAATTTTACGGGCTGTCATCCTACAGAAGCGCTTGTTACCTAAATTTTTTATTGATCTTCTAGATTTTAAGATCTCTGCTGTGCAAAGTGTTATGCTTCGCTTTGGATGCTTCTTTCTGCAGGAAGAAATTAGGATTGCTTGACTAACAGCCAGTTACCCATTTGACGGGGTTGGACCATTCTGCGATCGTGCTCTCTTCCACACAACAGCAGCTCAGCATAGATAGAACAGTGCCCTTCATATAGGCAAACATTCTCAAGGCAGTAGAAACGGCTCATTTGTTGGACAGTCTCAGCACTGAACACTATAGATGACATGCCCGACTGAGTGTTCACATTAGGGACATTGAGTAAGCGAGTTATCAATGACTCTTCATTTTATGGCTGTAGAATAAGCGATATGTTTAAGCGGCAATGTTCGCTTTAGACGTTTAAGGACCTATTCATCTAGTAATGAAAGATGGTGAGTGAATCACGGGCAAATGAATTCAAAATAACGACGACCAAATAAAGGTGTGCTTACGTACTGGCTAAGGAAAGGGGAGATCGGTTATGTATAAGAAGGAGTGCAACAAAACCTGTGTAGTTTCGATCTTTTATTTCTACTATTTGTAATCACAGTTTCAGAAGAATGTTCCAACAATTTACGATTTCCCATTGGTCGCAATATTTAAAACAAAGTAATGTTACAGGAAGCCAAAGTTCGACTCTCTTTAAAACGGCACCAAATCACATACCGTCCTGCTTCAGCCATGCGAGCAACGTTGGTATCATCCGTTAACTTTATTTAAAACCAAGCTCTTAAATTACAAAGAAGCACGCAGGTCGCCCAAGGCCAGATCACAGCGAATCTGGCGGACAGTCTACACTGACCGGGGCTATAACTTCACGGGCGGAGAGCTTGACTATACTTGGTGTTATCGCGGCTAGGCCTAGGTAGATTCCAAGGAGGTTCAAAATTAAAGAATTCTGGAGTGGAGATTTTGTGCTAAAGGTGAAGCCGGCGTCCGCCATCTTACTCGGGGAATCGATTAGCAGCATCCAAACAGCACAAAAAAAAAAGACGTTTTCCTCACGCTTGTTAACCCCTTTAAAGCGGTAAGCTCTGCTAGGCAGACACACTGCTTGATGTGCCTCGTTGTGCTAGGGGCGCTGGGGTGAAACTTGACCATCGCGAAAATTTGTGTGCAAACTCGGTCAATGGTACTTTATTGATACAAAACAACGCGCTCTTACGTTACAATTAGTCTAGAGTTTACTTCAGCAGATCAAGAACACTTGATATGATACTGGTTCCTGGACACTCGGGCTGAACCATAGGCAAACGCCTTAGAAGTACTTGACTTTACTTCTGTGCTCCGTACTGCATCATCCCACGACGAAAAGCCAGTTCCATTGCTGAGAAAGTTGTACGAAGTGCGAACCAGTGGTGCACGTTTGCTTTGCGTTTCTATTGTGTTTATCGTCAGTGCTTTTAAATTACTCTAGCTTAGTTTATCTCATTAAGCGATTATTTGTCCTTGATATGTGCCTTTCATTTCATTATATTAATCTGAGTCATTGTACCGATTTTTATTAGGATCCATTCTAACCGGTTTTGGATAGCAATTAGTGTTCTGTCCCTGTTTTTAAACTGCTGCTTTCTGAGCGTAAGCAACACATAAGTAGACACCTAGAACCCGAGCCTCTAAAGTGCTACCCACTCAGAGGGAGCCGTGGCATCCTCCTTGGTCCCAATCTATGCACTTCAGAAAGGTCTCGAATCGGAAAGATTGGTAGCATTTCTCGTCCTTATCTGCCGCATTCTTTAGGGGCGAAGCTCTTTAAGGCTTGGGTCTGTCCGTCCGTTGTTCCTAGTAGCGCGTTACCTTCAAAGAAATGAATGATGCTACGTGTGGGAGGCGCGCCCTCGGCGCGTGCCTCCCGGCGCACGAGCTCTCTCACTCTTCCATCTGCTGTCTTGTGAGAGAGAGTGAGACACAGAGAGCGAAAGGCATGCGTTGACTATGTAAACGCTCTTTTTACATAGTCAACGCATGCCTTTCGCTCTCTGTGTCTATGTAAACGCTCTTTTTTTTTTTTCGGCGCTTAGCCGTATCCCCAGTATGGGAGACAGAAATTAGCGCCTTTTTCCTTTCCTTTAGAATCTCTACCACCACCACCACGCTCTTTTTTCGATGAACGCGTGTCCGCCGCGGTCGTGTAGTGGTTACGGTACTCGGCTGCCACCCAAAAAACGCGGGTTCGATCCCGGCCGCGGCGGTCGCATTTTTCATGGAGGCGAAAATGCCAGAGGCCCGTGTACTGTGCGTTATCAGTGTACGTTAAAGAACCCCAGGTGGTCTGAATTTCCGGAACCCTCCACTACGGCCTTTCTCTCTATCTCTTTCACTCCCTTTCCCCCACCCCCACGGACGCTTAGCCGTGCTCCCTACATGGGCTGCAGAAATTAGCGTCCTTTCCGAACCACAATCAATCAATCAATCTATCAATCAATCGATGAACGCGCTACCCAGCTAGCACACAAAGGATTTAAGACGTCTTCGAGACGGATATCCGAGACGTTAACGACGTCTCAGAGACGGCACGCGTAAGAAGTTTTGGTCTAGAAGACGTCGTATATCTCGTATAATGTCCGTCTTGTTGCCCATAAACGAGACGTTTCCTGAACGTCTTTGAAACGTCTTCAAAAAGCTGGTCTTTTCGACGGCTTGGGGGAGCCTCCAATAATCCCATTTACCGGGATTTCTGAATCCGTTTAAAGACTTACCAAAGACGTCATCAAAAAGCTGGTCTTTTCGACGGCTTGGGGGAGCCTCCAATAATCCCATTTACAGGGATTTCTGAATCCGTTTAAAGACTTACCAAAGACGTCATCAAAAAGCTGTTCCTGAAATGTTAGCCGTAATCTGAAAAAGAAGCAGGAATAGTGCTCGGGAACGGGGCGCGCCCACCGAAATTTTGATCTGGTTACCATCCTCAGTATGTAAGCTAACGCCTGAGGGGTACAAATAACCACAAAACATTTTTTTGCCACCCCTCAGGCATTAACTCCTGTGGTTCTGAAGGTGTCAACGGGATCATAATTTTGGGGGGCACCCCCATCCGCGGACGCCGTCCCTGCCTTCGTGGTAGTAGCTGCGACCTGCTATGTTATCAGCAGCACCATAATCTTTTCGATGCTGCAGAGTGGGGGGTAGTGCCAGCAGAATACTTTCGTAGTTACATCCTAGGAAGAAGTCCTGGCATCGCAGTTGCCTGGAATTCTTTTTTTTTTTCGTGGTTAAAGGCATCAGCACTGAGTGCAACAGAGCAAAAATAGTGCAGTAAGGTAGGTACACAGTTCGCAACAAGGCTTCATCAGTCTTAGCATTTAAGTCAAAATTGGCTCTCATGAATACAAAAATCAATCTAGCATGTAATTTGTTGAGTATGAAGCAAATCTACCAAAAATAGTAATGACATTACTATATCTTTCTGCAGTGAAGGATAGACAGTTTCATGGCAAGCGGCCTAGCAAGGAGGCCTCTGTGCCAATGATCACGCAGTCGAAACACTGCTACATCATCATTTTATTGAGAAACTAACTTGTGCAAGTTCAAAAAAGAAGAAAATGAGAAATGCCAGAAAAACAAAACAACAAATATTCAAGAGCAACTGCAGAAGAAATACTTTAAATATATTTGGAACTTATTAAACACTAGAGGCTCACAAAAGAGCACTAGTAGTCACACAATAATCAACAGCCAAACGACTATGCGCTTTTCACCATGAGAGCAGCGCATCCGGTTATATGAGCAGAGACAGAACAATGGATGACTGTGTGACAGCCGCTTTCAATCACGTTATGCAGTATCTTCACCGCATAAAATCAAGGAATATAAACACAAGAACTCAAATATGACTCAGACATGAAAGTGAAAATTTGTCTAGGACATCAGCTGATGTAATGAAGCAAACTTTAAAAGACAACCAAAAATATCAATCAAGTGTCAACGAATATTGACCAAAGTGACCTTCAAAGAAATTAGCGCATGAAATATTAACAAAATCGGTATAATGAGCAAGGTCGCAATGCAGCGCACAATCTCTCACAGCGAGCAACGTTACATCGAGGCAACCTCCATTTCATAATGAAGCTACATACGTGCTCGAAGTTGAATACAGTGGAGACAGCATTGAGGCGACGAAAAAGAAAAAAAAGAAGCAATATTCTCAATTACATATACAAAATACAGATGTGGCTCTCTACAAAGCACTGTATTACGCACATATATGCAAATCTGACATGAACGGAGATCAAACTGGCAAGCATCAGTTGGAAGCCAAAAAAGAAAAAAAAAGAAGATTTTGGCACCCAGCACATGAAGCTATTCCTAAAAGGGACTTCAAATAACCATCAGGTCTACATGTGCAGGATTAAACTGAGAGTCTTCGAATTTCGCCCTGTTTCACATTTAAGGAAAACACTGTTACCTTATACCTAGTCATTAAACAAAACACTTCGAACAGCCAACTCCTTTGAGAATGCAACCTCCACCAAACGCGCAACCAGTTCACGTTCACGCTCATCAAAAACTAGTTGTAGTGTCCAGGCTTAGTGCAGCTGGTGAATACGATGCTACTGGCATCATATGACACGCTGAAACCGCCGTCGCGGAAATGCTTTCAATGTAGAACCTCGGTGGGGCCGTGGTAGAACACAGTTGGTGCCCTATCAGGTTATCCGTACAACCGCCGATTAAACCGCATGTATTCCTGCAAACGAAAAAAAAAAAAATGGGGCCGCTATTTTCTATAAAGCTGTTCTACAACTGTGCTTTGAGGAACGAAATTTGAAATGCATCTCTGTCATAGACTGCGCCCTTTACAGGAAGTGTTCATAATATCCTGCAACTTGCAATAGATAAACACTCGAAATGAATTTTCCTCGAATGCCTGGTACTTCTGCACTGCGGCCTGCACCATATATATATATATATATATATATATATATATATATATATATATATATATATAATTTAACGAAGCAACAAACTATGAAGCCTAGGAAAACATAGGAGAAGTTATTGGGGTTCTTAATTGTAGTATTATACTTGTGAAGTAGGAAGGAATTTAGGCGGACGAAAAGACAAACCTGCCTTCTGTGGGAACCGAACCAACGACCTTCGGATAAGGCGTCCGATGATCTACCGCTGAGCTACGAAGGCGGTCGTCTCCAGCCCCCCCCCCCCGTCCCTTTTATCGGGTCTATGTGCACATACAATCTAACACTCACAGGATTGTATGTACCTATGTACATATATACGAAGGTCAGCGAGTTCCGCCGAAGCTTGGACGCTCGTGCTAGATGCCCAGCGATGAAAAGGAAGAGAAGAAAGAAGTCAGGATACAACAGCCGGCCTGCGGCAAAGGCGCTGTGTCTATGTCTCTATCATTTACAATATACAGTGGTGTTCGGGCCATCTCCGCAGGAAACTTGATGCATCTCCTGATGCTACCACCGCCGAATAGTATGGCACTCGTGAACGTTAAACTGCACATTACTGATTCGTAGTTTATTTTGGACGCATTCCCATACACAGCATGTAGAAATCGGGTGACACACATGCTTCACACTTAGACTGTGAGAATATTCTTCGAGGCGTGCTTACGTGCTCACTGCGCACTCGGTATGAAAGGGTCCCTGCAACACTTTTCGAACGCACTGAGCAAACGGTGCCAATCAATCGTTGAGGCTTCTGTGAACGTGTGAGCCAAATGTTATTGTGCTGCAAGCAGCAGTGGATTTGCAGTTTCATTTTAAATACATCATGCAATCGCCTGCAATTGTTCCAACAACTGACGTCACTAGCAGCACCGACCAACGACTTGCCTGCTCTTCTTTCAACAAGTAACGTCACTGGCGCCAACGACTAGGTCCCTTCGCTCACCTCGGTCTTTTTAAAGACAGGCACTCAGATTGCCTTTATTTCTTTAATGCAAAATGAACAAATATATATAGGCAAATGAGTTCTGCGGAAACCCGCAAGGGTGGGTAACGTTTGCCTTGTGCTACAAAACGGGTGGCTGCTAATTTTTCCTTTCATGAACAAATATATAATTGCAGACTACCTTTCCGTGACCGTAAGTTCAGCCAGTGATATATCTGCCTCGAAAAAAGTAGTCGACGGCCTAGTGACATTTGTTGGAACGAAGAGCAATGTTAATTACAGCTGTGTTTGAAACCAAATAAAAAATTCCCTGGTGCACGCAGCTCAATAATACTTGGCTCACACGTTCACAACAACCTCCACGACTGTTAGGCATCGTTTGCCATCGAGATTCCAAATGTCGCAGGGCTCCTTTATTAAATGGGACCTTCAAGGTCGCGCGATCTACGGGCACAGTGACTGCGCATCACATCTGTGCATAGCATCAACAAATTTTCGCTGTGGCTTCGATTTCGCCTGCACAAAACTGCCTTCAATGGCCAGATAATAGTGAATTTAGTACAATGCAACGAAATATGGCTCATTTGGGGTAGCGAGTATGTCACGGGGTAGGAGGAAAACGTCAAACGTTCCGCTGAAAACTGTTGAATGGCACCGTGGCTTTGATTTGACGATATAGGTATAGGCATGCACAGCTGGATCCCGGCACCGGACAAGCTGGCGGCGCCCGTACTAAATAATAAAAATAAACAAAATACGTCCAAACGTTCATGTATAAGTCGTCGTAACACGCCGCTCACCCATAGCCCGACGTACTAATTTAGTTCGTCGTTCGTCGCCTTATCATCACTGTCCTACGCTATCAGCCCAGCAACATGGTTCAAGTCTTCACTCCCCAGTCCGTACCACGTGAAACACTGGACAGCTTATGGCATACCAAAAATCTACTGTACACAACAGCGTCCCTGTAACACCACTGTGGAACCAGATAACAGGTCGTGTAATTATTTTGGTATTTGCGGTCTGCAAGAATAACGAACCCCAAATGCAGAAAACCGCAACAGCGTGGACAATGAGAAATAATAATAACGAACATTCGCAAACGAGTCACATGCCTCTGACAAAGTTTAAATATGACCGAGAACGAGCACAACGACACTCATGCTCATATGAATGCTGAGCTGCGAGAAGTCATTCCACCACCATAAGACGTCATGATTGCCTGCTTCAGTTCTGCTGACATGCCACAATAAACAATGCGCGATTTTCACATCCACATCACATGCACGTAAATTTCGCAGCTCTGAACTGAAATCTCACGACTGCAATGCAACAGTGAAAGGGACGCGCGGCAACGGTTGCCCTACAACGCGCGATATCACATGCATGTATTCGTCTGTGTAAGACACGAGTAAATTACTACTACCCGACATTGTTGTACATGCGCTGCACTCGCTACCCGTAACGACCAAATGACAGGATGGTGGGAACGAAGCCAATGCACTCGTTACTCACTAATCAGGCTGAACACGCACATAGACCTAAGAAAATTTCAGAATGCAATCATACACGATGATCTGAATAATAAAACCACAGTTGCGTTGCTTTGCGTTTAATGCGTCAACTATCTTAGACCTTACATAGCATTAATCCTCCTTGTATCTGTCACAGACCGATTCGCCCTATCCACGGAACACATGAGTGATCTCACAGGCATCATGCTAAGCCATTCAAATGTGGTACTTACATTTATTTTCGGCGAGACGTAGTTATTGGTGTTACGGGATCCAGTCACAGAAGCGCCGGAATTGAACCAGGGTTAACATAAGGAGGAAAGTAGAAAGAACATATTGCCACCACACAAACACACGCAGCAGTTGCAGCACGCTAACAGAATTTTCCCAGAAACGAAGGAAGAGCCGGCCGCCAACAACTTGACCACACTGACTCCACGACCAACCACGCAAACGAGCTTCGCTGCCTTTGCTTCGTGTCTCCGCGTGTTTGCGCCAGCCTGCGCCCTCTCGCCTCATCTCCCCGGTAACCGGCGAGAAGGAGCCAGACATTCTGGCGCCTCCCTCCCGGCCCCATTGCAGCTGGCGACACCTCGGCGCCGTGCATTGTGTCGACGCCCGCCGACGCTTTGGGGAGGGAGGGGGTGGGGGGCGGTATTCTTCCACGTCTGCTTACCGTCTTGCGTAGGACGTTTCGAAGACGGATTCATTGTCCCTTTGATGTCGCTGCCCCTTAGTTCGCGTGGCTGACGTCTCAAAGACGTCAGCCACGCGAACCAAGACGTTAATCCCCCAATAAGACGTCTTTTTGGTCTTGTGTGCTAGCTGGGTACCAGCTCGCAAAGAAGGAGAACGCGCCCTCACCCGCGAGAGACAAGCTTGACGCAGGCAGCGTTTTCTAGCGAGTTTCTTGATTGAAAAAATTGGCCGCGTATCTCCGTGCTTCGCTGCAAATGCCGTCGAAGGACGATAGCCTTCTACCGGCCGTACTACATGAGTCCCGTTTCGCGTGTTTCTATTTCCCCCGAGGAGTTGCGCAAGCGAGAGGGAAAACGAAGAGACGCGAGGAGAGAAAGGGACCGGCCGGAGTGGCGGGCGGCCGTTCCCTGCCTTCCGTTCGGCACGAGCGCGAGGTAAGGGCGCCATCCGGCCATGCTTTCGGGAAACGCAAGAAGCTTGCCTAGTACAGGAAACGCCCGCTTTTGCGCATCCTAACAAGCACTAGGGTCTTTAGAATTACGCATCTATGTATTTTCTACTAAAGGAACGCCCCGTCTAAGACTTACGTATTGATGTTGCGCCTCAGATATGCGTAATATTTGCTTTTTGGCCGACTGTGTTCAGAAGTATGAAGGTAGCCACCAGTTCAAGCTGGGTGGTCATTGAGGAAGGGGTTCACCTTTCGCAGCAGGACAGACACCAAACCCACACACACACACACACACACACACACACACACACAGACAGACAGACAGACAGACCAAAATTTCTGCGTTGAAGTATCCCAAGAAAGAATATCGTCTTTAAAATACCGAGTACTCGCGCTGGAGAACCGTTCACCGGCCACCCATATATATATATAGGCAGTGGATCTTGACTTGCAATGAAGTGCCGGTGGGAGATTTCACTTGTGCGTAGTTGAACTTGTGCGTAGTTGAACCATAAGGATTCGTAGCGTGCGCGTTAACTAAATTAACCCGGAACTCGGCACGGTCTACGATGAACTTCCGGAGCTTCGCCCACTCATCATCATTCACTCCGTGGATATGCTGTGAATTTTTAAATGCGAAGCACTTCTTAGCGAACTTCGGCGAGTTTGAGCGTATCTATCTATCTATCTATCTATCTATCTATCTATCTATCTATCTATCTATCTATCTATCTATCTATCTATCTATCTAGCCGCCTACGATTTTGTGCTCTCCTGGCCGTTTCGCTAATTTGATGTCTACGAAAATTGGTATGCCACATCACGAATACATGACTGAACATAAATGACAGCTCATAACATAAAAATCATGATATGCATCTCATGGGCGGCATGATTTACATGCCACGGTCTTAGGGCTCTCCTGGCCCTTTCGCTAATGGGATGTATGCGAAAATTGGTATGGCACAACAAGACTGCCTGACGAACATAAATGGCAGGTCATAACATGAAAATCATGATATGCATGTCATGAGTGGCATGATTTACATGCCACGGTCTTAGTGCTCTCCTAGCCGTTTCGCTAATGGGATGTATGCGAAAATAGGTATGACACAACATGACTGCCTGACGAACATAAATGGCAGGTCATAACATGAAAATCATGACATGCATGTCGTGAGTGATATGATTTACATGCGACGGTCTTGGTGCTCTCCTGGTCGTTTCGTTAATGGGATGTATACGAAAATTGGTATGCCACGACATGACTGCATGGCGAACATGACTGACAGGTCACAACATGAAAATCGTGATATGCATGTCATGGGCGACGTGATTTATATGCCACGCGTTTCGTTAACGGGATGTATACGAAAATCAGCATGCCACAAGATGACTCCATCATGAACGTAAATGACAGGTCATAACATGAAAATCATGAGATGCATGTCATGAGCGACATGATTTACATGCCACGGTCTTGGTGCTCTCTTGGCCGTTTCGTTAGTGGGATGTGTAGGAAAATTGGTGTGCAACAATATGACTGCATGAAGAACGTAAATGACAAGTCATAACATGAAAAGCATAACATGCATGTCATGGGTAAAGTCCCTAGATATTTTCCCCGTTTTTAAACGGAAAAAAAATCTAGGGACTTTAGTCATGGGCGGCATGATTTACATACCAGTCGTTTCGTTAATGGGATGTATACCAAAATTGCTATGGCACAACGCGATAGCGTGACCAACGTAAATGACAGGTCATAACATTAGAATCATGACGCGCGTGTCATGACCGGCATGATTTACATGCCATGGTCCTGGCGCTATACTGCCGTTTCGTTAATGGGATGTATGGTCTCCGTCTACTGACCAGAGGGCGCTACGTAGCTCTCGTCGGACGGCTCAGTCGCGCACGGTGGAAACCGAGGCGACAGCGACGCGCGCGTTTCTTCGCTGCTTTCCGGGCGTGCTGCGAACCACACGAACGCTCGCGGCGTCGCCCTTTGGAACAGTTTGCCGCAGGTTTGGAGCGCGCGTCTCAAAGGAAATAAAACGAAAGAAGGTGGGACGGGCGGTCGCTGCTGCTATAGAGTTGGAGACGCGCATCGCGTTCGCGTATTTCCCTGTCACAGTCTGCCCAATTTTGCTTCTTCTCTCCGCCAGGCAGTGCATTCTGGCGCTGATGTCGCACATGGAAAACTCGACTGCACGGTGCCTATACGAAAATTGGTTTGGCACAACATGACTGCATGACGATCATAAATGACAGGTCATAACATGAAAATCGTGACATGCATGTCATTAGCGGCATGATCTACATGCCACTCGTTTCCTTAAAGGGATGTATACCAAAATTGCTATGGCACAACACGACTGCATGACGAACGTAAATGACAATTCATAACGTTAGAATCATGACATGCGTGTATGAGCGGCATGGTTTACATGCCACAGTCTTGGTGCTCTTGTGGCCGTTTCGTTAACTTCGTATGCACCAAGGAGGATGTATGCACCAAACTCGGTATAGCGAGACAACAATGCAAATCCATTTTACGTTCCTTATGCGTGCTTCGCATTTCCTTGATTCCCACTGCACGTGGGATCTGCCAATTTTTTTTCCTTGTGGATGTGTAGCTTTCCCGCTTGCCAGGCTTTTCGGTCGCCTAGCGACGTAATTGTCCCGACACCACTTGGCAGAAAGTGCGAGTTGCTTTACTGCGTTGCCTCCTTCGTCATCTTGTGCCATTTGATACAGATGTGCCACCAATCCTCGCCGATGAAGAAGGCACCATTACAACTGAGACTTGAGCTAGTTTGTCATGGTTCATCTTGAGGTGGGGGCAGCTCTACGCCAGCGCCTCCTCTGTCTTTTTTTTTCGAAAAAAATAGAGGAGGCGCTGTCTACACGAAACACGGAGAAAGAAGAAAACGCATACGTCCTACGCGTCGTCTTTGTCCGTGATTGAAGTAGCGCTTCACCCACCCGAAGATGAGGAAGGCAGAAGGATGTATGCAGGGTGACCGAGCTATGAAAAAAACGGAATCCAATTGCTCGGGCGATTTTGAACAGTTGGAACAGTTGCCTTTCGACTTACTAATGGTTCTCGGCCTCTACTGTTTACAACGAGCCCGAATTGCCGGGTTCCACTGTCCCCCGGGCAGGCGACTAGCATGTGTGTTTTTCCACGGATGTATAGTCTAGAATACTGACGTACTAAAAAATCAAGAGTTTGTACCCGACTGGGCAACGAAGATTGAGCCCTTGGCTTCCCTAAAGGAATTTTATGACAAGACCACTCCCGACACTGCTGCAATGCTGAGTGGACTTGTGTGAATAGTCTGTCATTGATGTTCGTACCGTTTTAATAAACAGGATTTAATCTTAAAAAGAAAGAGAACGGGGCGGCCGCGAGCGTAGCGCATCATTAGGTCGTAATTCCCAGGTTCGATTCCCCTGTTGCCGAAGGTTGCTTTCATCTTTCTTTATTTGCATCTATCTCAAATTTTCGCTGACGCACAAAGCTGATTTCTCGCTCACAACCAACGACGCCGGTACCGGTGCTGTCCCCGACACCAACACCGGAATTTCTGGAAACGAGCTCCTTAACGCTATCGTATTGAAAAAAAAAGCACGCAGCTTCCACTAAGTCGCGCCAGAGAAGGTCACAGCGAAGCTGGTCGATAGTCTCCTGATCGAAGCTATAACGCCGAGGGGGTAGAATTCGACCATACTTGGTGTTATCTCGACTCGAACCGGGCTACGCCAAGGTAGATCCCTTGCAGAACTCTGCAAAAAACTTGGTAGTATAGTGAAGTATTGTGGCGTATGTTCAAGTATATAGCCAAGTTCTACGAAGTTCAGTGAAACACTGACCACGTTACACTGTAAGCGGCGGAGCTGTAAAAGCCAGCTGAGAGAGCGGTCCTGGTGCACCTTGCTAGCGCGAAATTAGCGTGGAATCCAAGTCGCAATGCGAGATATTGGAAGCACATCTTGCGTCGCAGGTCACTGGTGCTGACGTAGCCGAACCACTGATGCGAACTACTGTTTAGCGGCGTCGCCGGTGGTGACCCACCGCTTAGCAAAGCGTGCAACGTAAACAGCTTCACAGCCTATAGTGACCGCAAGACCACGACGCCCACGGGAACGCACACCGGTCTGCTAGGGTCCGCAGAAAGAGAGCAGCCCACCGTTGAAATTCAGCCCACTACAGCTCAACATGTGGGACGTATGCGGTGGAGCTTCTCGGCCTTGAAGCTTTTTTCAGAAGGTGTTATAGTGGGGGCCGCCGGAAATTTTCACCGCCTGGAGTTCTTCAATGTACACTGACAACGCACAGTGCATGGGCCTCTGACAATTTTGCTTCCATCGGAAATGCGACTCCCGCGGCCAGGATCGAACCCGCGTTTTTTTCGGTTGCAGGCTAATTGTTTTCATGTATACTATGGTACAGCAAGGAGGTGGGAAAGAAGGGGATAAGCGAGTAAATAATAATAGATCCTTGTGTATAGCATAGCTAGGAGGTTGTAAAGGAAAGTGAGGTTCAGGAAAAGGGGAATGAGGAGGGCAGAAAGTAAGACATGGCATACCCATGTATGGTATCGTATAGTATGGTAGAGCAAGGAAGTTCGAAACAAAAAGGAGCATCAGGATGGTGAAAAGAGGAGGGGAAGGCCACCAGCTCCGCTGTGACCAAGCCTTGATGATGATGATTATCGTGGTTCAGTTAGGAAAGGACGCTAATTTCTGCAGCCCATGTAGGGAGCACGGCTAAGCGTCCGTAGGGGTAGGGGAAAGGGAGTGAAAGAGGTAGAGAGGAGAGAAAAGCCGTAGTGGAGGGCTCCGCACATTTAGACCACCTGGGGTTCTTTAACGTGCACTGACAACGCACAGTACACGGGCCTCTGGCATTTTCGCCTCCATTGCCCCGCCACGGTTGTATAGTGGTTATGGCACTCGGCAGCAGATCCGAAGGTCGCGGGATCGAATCCCGGCCGCGGCGGCTGCATTTCGATGGAGACGAAATGTTGAGGCCCGTGTGCTGTGCCGATGTGAGTGCACGTTAAAGAGCCCAGGTGGTCGAAATTTCCGGAGACCTCCACTACGGCGTCTCTCATAATCAAAGCTGAATTTGGGACGTTAAACCCCACAAATCAATCAATCAATCAATTTTCGCCTCCATCGAAAATGCGACCACCGCGGCCGGGGTCGAACCCGCGTTTTTTTGGTAGTTGAGGACGAAAGAAAACATGCCTGAGTTCCACTAGAACCGTGCTGGATAGGTTAAAAACTAAATCGCGAGAGACAACCACCTAGAAACGAATGAGCCATGTAAAATGAAACTTCGCTCGTACAATAATTTTCGAGCTGTGTACCGCATGCATTACGTGCATGGCCTTCACACGAGAGAATTACAGCATTCTTGTTAAATCCCATTTTATGATGTACAGATTTTAACAATTTATTTACGTGATGCTCATTCTCAAAACAAATTGTTTAGGACTTCTAAACACCATTTATGCATGTCGCTTGTTACCTTTGTGCGAGCGAAGCCGCCTTCTCTTTCAGAAAGTTAAGCGGTTCTAATAAAAAATAAAAAAAATACTCAGTATAGGTTGCATACGGAGTCAGCACTTATTGTGTGCGATTTTTCAACCTTTAAAGATCATAGTCATCAATTTATATAAGGTGTTCATTTACCGGGCATGGACTCAACCTCTCGCCCACAGTTCATCTGCAGTGCAGGTCACACACATATAGACACCCGGCCGCAGCGGTCGCATTTTCGATGGAAGCGAAAATGCCAGAGGCCCGTGTACAGTGCGTTGTCAGTGCACATTAAAGAACCCCAGGTGGGTCTAAATTTCCAGGGCCCTCCACTACGGCCTTTTTCTCCTCTCTAACTCTTTCAGTCCCTTTGCCCCTCCCCCACGGACGCTTAGCCGTGCTCCCTACATGGTCTGCAGAAATTAGCGTCCTTTCCTAACCGAACCACAATCATCGTCATCATCATAATCATCATCATCATCCTATTCCATGAGTATGAGGGAGGAGGAAGAAGAGACGCAGGCAAGATAACCCGAAAGGCGTCCGGTTGGCTACGTACACTGGGTGATTGGGAAAGTAGACTAAACAGGTATGAGGGGGAGATAAGAAGGAGGGGTAAAAAGAAGAAAATGTGGAAGATTGCGCTGTCAGTCGCAGGCGTTCACACAAACCGCTCCACGAAAGATTCATTACATTACATTGAGATCTTTCGCGAATCACGACAAATGAGGTGTTTCTGCTTATCGAAGGGCACGTGTGTCAAAGTATCCTTCCCTGACTTTCCTGAAAAGTTGTTTAGAGAAGCGAAAAAAAAAAGCAAGACAGAGCGGCAGTTGTCGGGGATAGAGGCGTTGCCATTTTACTAAGCGCCCTTAATTAGCCGGAGCCGCGGCAACCGGAGAAAGCCGACCTTTCAACAGCTGTGATTAGCGCTATCGTCAGCAACGTCGTCTTTGTATTTCTTGTAGGGGCTTAATTACCCCACTATCTCGCATTTGTCTGCCGTCTTTGCTTTTCGGAGATAGATACCATCTTTCTGTGCCAGGGAAGAGCACACAAAGGTGAAGGGCATGCAGTGTCAGCTAGACTTCAGAGCGTAGTCAGCCGCTTTCGGACGTCACAAGGTTGCTGCATCAAGGTTTCTTGCGCGTTTGCTGTCATTCACTTTTCTTTATAGATGTCTACCACTAAGTTATGTCTGCACATGAAGTATTACTTCGCCAGCAGCTGTTAACAACATTTTCTCAGCCTTGTTTTGGTACGGAGCCCCGCAACTGTGCACGTGACCAGAGGACAGGAAGGAGGAGAAAGAAATAAAAACACCATACTTTGTCGCCCGAGTCTTGTTGCAGCATCTACGTAGCAGTTGCTGTAGAGTACTGGGCATATTGTTAGTTTTGTATGAACGCGAAGCATGGCATGTACTACCATTACAGTGTACCATAACTGTCTTCTAGTTCAATGTACTGCCATTTTTCTAAGTGCTAAAAATAGGTAATTGCGTGTTGAACAGAGAGTTGACATGTAAATACTTAAGAGTTACAAACGTTTTCCCTGAACTGACGTTCGCCCTATTTCAGAAATGTTTTAGAAAAAGAGTCGCTTGTCATTTTAAGAGATCTTACTCATAGTTTAGGTTACTAATAATTTTATTGGTGTCTGAAAGACATGTGAAACATCTAACTTACACACTGCGAAGTTCTTTCACGCATGGGCTCTGAGGCGCTGCGTGTTTATTAGAAAGACTGCGCTTTTCTTTTTAATTGAGATAGCAGTTATAAAGGAACCACAACCGAAAGTGTGTACATAGCATTGTCGTTGTTATCGCCCTAGTGATCCATGCGGGGCCTAAGTACAAAAAACGTGCTATTGTGCACAAAAGGACAGAAAGTTGAGCGAGTTGGTAACAGTCCATAATCAAAAGAAGAGGCGTGCAGGACACGGACACAAGGAGAGCAGTGAACAACACGAACGCCGTTGTGCACCATGTGCGGTAGCTATAGAATCAGAATAAATCATCCTAGAGGTCGCGCCGTTCTGAATCGTGGAGGGGGCGTAAGTAAGCCCTCGTGCCAGAAGGCGCATTGTAGTACTGAATCAAGATTTCGTAGTTGGGAGCATGTGTCCCTAATTTAATCAACCCTTCTTGGAGAGGTAGAAATAGTAATAGCGTTCCACGCTGCATAGGTCATACGAGTCACCTGGGGCACTTATAAGAATTGAGCAATCATATGGTGCTTGTGACTCATGGTGCTGTGACGAGTGTTCACATGGCGCTGTGACGAGTGTTCAATGATTTGCATCGGATTAATCGTGCATATTGTCCTTCCAGCTTTGTTTTTCTTCAAGACCACCTTTATAGGTGGTATTTAGGCGTTTGCCTTGATAACCATTCTGCAGTGGGAACGTCACCTGCCCTGCAACAACTGCATCAATATCAGCCTGCTCCTGCTGATATGGCGAAAGATAGTGCCTCTAGCTTTTTTTTTCTACGGAGATAAACAAGGACACCACCCTTCATAAATTATGTGGCACTGAGAGATTGCGTGCTACTCAGCATTTTCACTCAACCAGGCAGCAACGCAATTCAGTTATCTTCATTTGACGCATTCAGTATCACCACATGATAACATACCTCAAGCATTGCTTCTTTCCTCTCGGCTTAGTGCATCGGTTGATTGCAGCCGTAGCTTAGCTGTTTTAATTTCGTTAGCATCAGTATGCTGACTCAACGGGAAACCTATGTGCATCCCTCTGCCACGTACAGTGAACCGCTACAAAAGAAGTGTATGCTAGATAACTCTGCGTCAGTGGCTTTGAACCTGCGGCCTTGTGGACGTTCTGAAGAAAAGTGTCTTACCCCTGCCTGGGGTACGCCCACTTTCTGGCTCTTTTTTTACGCAGGAGCCGGAGAAGTTGCGCTAACGCTTGCATTCGAAATATAATTATTTGAGCTTGCTAAAACGTAAATCGCAGACAAAAACCTGCCAGTAGTGCCACTTCATCCTTAATTTATCCGGCATTTCCTTCAACAATGCCTGAAAGTCGCACTTATAATATGTGCGCGTCGCTGATAGTTTCACGGTCTGCGAGTTAACCCTTGGCCAGGTGATTATAGGATTTTACGGTGGGGAGAAGTGGCAATTCTCAGCTGTTTCTGTTTCCAGTATGTGAACTAATGTGACGCAGACGAAGAAACATGGAGACGTAGTTGCAAACTGGTAATAATTCCGGAGTTTTCGGTGGCACTTCTTTATTCTAGGAGAGGAAGGCGAGTATTATTAGGTGGCAGAAAGGTTGGTTTAAGCAAGTACGCTCTGCCCCGCCTCTCTGCACTTATACAAGGAACCAGGCCACGTGCTGTATGAGTAAATTTTTGGGTGTGAAGCAGCTTATGGGGGTCGAGCCTGTTCTGTCTCTGCACTGTCCACACCCCCACTGCGCATGCGCAACAGCTGGCCCAAGCTGGCAAGGAACGACAACGCGCCCTCGCCCGCGAGAGACAACGCTGACGCAGGCAGCGTCTCCTAGCCAGTTTCTGCTGGCGATTGAAAAACAAAAAACAAAAAAAAAACCGACTGCTCGCGCTGCACAAGCGTTCACCGGCCACCCCATATATATAAGCACTGGATCTTGACCTGCAATGTAGGGCCGGGGGGAGATTTCTCTTGTGCGTAGTTGAACCATAACGATTCGTAGCGTACGCGTTAACTAAAAGCAATCTGGAACTCGGCACGATCTACGACGTGGGAGCACAGGAACCTCATAAAGACCAGGAGCATAAATAACAACTCGTATGTAAATATACACACACGTTGCCACTCATTTACGTGCATGAGTGGGCAATGTCACGGGCGATCTACGGTAACACCGAACGATCCCCAGTGCTTCGCCCACTCGTCATGGTTCACTTCGTGGAGATGCGTGAATTTTTTTTCAACGTACACTCCACGCTGAGCTCCACCTATAGTCGAGCAGTAGTCACGCTATTTGAAGACGCAATTGAAGGAGGGCAAATATGGGGTACAACAGTCCCTAAAACAAGCTGATCCGGCTACTTCCGTGATACACAGACACCTCAGTAACTTGACAAACAAGTCCCGCCTAGCGTTTGAACTGGCAATATCGCTTGTAATTTGTTTTGCGACAAAATACTTTTATAGTGGGTAGCTAGAACTTCACTGAACTTAGGTTCGGCACGGTCAAGGCGTGGGCGCGTGTTGCTACGTTTTCCATCTTGTTGGTATGTTGTTGTTATGTGGGTTTTAACGTCCCAAAACCAGCTCTGATTATCGGAGACGCCGTAGTGGAGGGCTGCGGAAATTTTTGCCACCTGGGGTTCTTTAACGTGCACTCACATCGCACAGCACACGGGCCTCAACATTTCGCCTCCATCGAAATGCAGCCGCCGCAGCCGACGTTTTCCATCTACTATCATCGTTATACAAACAAGAGGAAGGTATTGTTTGCGGAGTTCTTTCGTGGGGAGAATTTCATAGCCTTCACTTTCGGAGCAAATACAGGGGAGCGGCTGCGCTACATGGGTGCTGTTCGGGTAGGAATAGCTGGATGTACTTTGCATCTGCATTACGGATATCACAAAAGCGAGAGAAAACCCAGAAAAGAGGTACAAAGAGCTCTATTTCTTGGTTTTCTTTTTTTACGCTACTTGCGCCATTGAGCATGATTTAAGAATGGAACGAAGTCGCTACAATTCTTTCTGTCGTTAATTAAAGATTAGTTGTTTTGCTTTCTTCCAGAAAGTCAACGAAATTGTTGTACCTTTCTTTCTGTGTGTTTAGAACAACTGTGAACGATTTCGGGCAATGATGCGCCCTGCTATGGGAGACCTGTTGCATTCGTCCCAAAAATAAGTGACCAGAGACCACAGGTTCAATGTAGGTTTTGTGCGTCGCATCGCCTTCTTTCTGTGTTTACATTGAAGATGTCAGTACCGACAGTTTATAATTGCTGTCGTTATGAGCCCCCACTACATTTGTGGTCTTCTTGAGCCGCACGGCATTATCACGTTCTGGCATAGAAAAAGCTGCGATTGTTTCGCTTATCGTGTAATGTGTACGACGCTGTCTAACCGATTTCATTCTAATTCATTCTTTCTTTTTCTTCTTCTATACGAAAACTGGTTGGACCCTTAGCCCAAGGCTAGTCGCGGGTCCAATGAAAAACATAAATAACAATTTCACAAACAAAAATAAGTCAGATACACCACGTGCAAAAAAGATATATTTACCGTCCACCAATAAATTGTACCAGAGCACAAAGGAAACGCTGAGTGATGAACAGCATGTGCAAACATTTCAAGTAAGGATTCGTAACGCTACTTAATAGGAAAAGTGCAGGCAAGTTCATGCACTATTACAAAGTGCGAGTCTACTCTATTACACTAAACACTATAGAAACACTGGTTAACAATGGTATTATTCGTATATTTCTACTAGTTGCATATACAAAATGGACATTGTCTTTTCACATTGTCATTCACATTGGCTAAGCAAGTATTTTTTAAGCACGGATGAAAAATTATTTGCTTATGCTAATTCTGTTTGTAGTTTATTCCGAATCTTAGACCCTGAAAACTTTAGCCAACGTTGTTAGTAACTATTCTTTGCTGGAGGGAGATTAAAATTTCCGCACGTTTGATCTCTGGTTGCGCGATAGGACGATTAAGATATAGAAATATGTTAAGGGGGGTTATTTTTCACAATGTTTGAAAACACAAATGACCACTTTTAATTCGTGTGTCAGATAATATGGCAGGATATTCGTTCTGGTAAAGAAAGGTCGACTGGGTTCATTGTATCGTGAAGGGGTAATTATTCTCAGGGCTCGTTTCTGAAGTTTACGGACAGGTTCAAGGTATGTTTTGTACGCAGCACCCCATGAGCCGTTACAGTAAGCGATATGGCTACGGATGAGTGCGAAATATAGAATACGAAGAGTGTTTGTATCGAGATGATAACTTGAATTCGCACAGCAAATCAAGCATGGATTCGATGCTCACATGTGCCCAGTTCAGTTAAGGTTACCTACGTAAAATAGGCGAAATTTGAGTCATCATAAGAATCTAAATTCAACAAGTGTTGCCACCTTAACTGGCCCTGATGATTCGTAGCCCTAGTTCTACAAACGCCCTCTCCCCCTACGGGCAACCATGGTAGGATGCAAAAGCATCGCGGGGGGTGCGCATCCGTGTTGCCTCCGTAGAAGTTTCCTGCCGACGTTGACGTTTACGTTTGGCTTCCCTGGGCCGAAGTTCGTGGTCTGCTTGCCGACGCTGACATTCACGTTCGGCTTCCCGAGCCTTCCTCTGCTCCGCGACGGTGGCGCTGCCGCTGCAACTAGCGCAGACGTAGACGTTGTTCATGGTGTTTCGCGCATCGTTGCACAGAGAGAGAATGACGAAAGCACAGCGAACGCGCGCTTTATACTGCGCCGCGACACTTGCGCCGCCTACCGGCGTACCCTTAGAGAGAGAATGGGAGAGTGAAAGACTTAAATGCAATGATGTGCTGCGCCGCACCTGTGGCGGAGAGGGCGAGAGGGGAGGAAGAGAGCGCACGCCTGCGTAGGAGAGGAGAATGAGGGAGAGTTGCGCATGCACAGTATGGGTGCGGATGCCGCAGAACGGACACTGCCCCGAGCATAAGATGCTCTCGCATCTAAAATAACCGATGTGTCACCATGACCATGCAAATATGAGGTATGCATCATCATGTCTCGTATTACAGTGTCCGTGAAGGACCAGACAATGTTAATGTGGAGCCAGAGCAGTGATGACTAGTAGGGTGCACATGTTTTACATTTGCCTGAACGATTCTTATTGAAGATTAGAAATATAAATTGGATGCTGTTCTTGATGCAGGCGTGGAAAACACGATTTTTTTGGGGGGGGGGGGGGGAAGAGGGGGGAGAGAATGGCCTACGGCGATGTGCCCGTTGCTTGGGTGCAGACAAGTCGTGAGCGTTTGATGATGATTTGTTTAAACACAGCACATTGTCGCCGCGCTAGTACAGTGCATACAGAAAAGGATGCGTAGTATACAGCACTGTTGAAATACGATGGTATATTTATGCGACGCTGGCTATCGCTTTTGCATAATTTAAAATGTATGCAACGAAGCCCAGAAACAGTAAAAGCACGCGCTTAAACATGAAGTAGGTTCAGAAAACGAGCAGGAAGAAAAAAAAAGCAAACAAAACACAAAGTGTTACTGACATAGAATTATAGCACAAATAATGTTCAGTTACATTAACACAATAATTACAAGTCATGTGCATTGCGTTAACGGGCTATTCTGCCAAAATTAAAATTAATTTACTTTGTGGTGTTAGCGCAGTTTTACTGTGTTCTTCTCCTTTTATGGTATGAATAAGTGTACAAGATTGGTTGTGTAATGGTGGTCGCCCCTAGCTTGTCGGCACAGAATTTCTGGATAAGAAAATGTGACATAAAGAAGGCGATAATGGTGTCAAGGTTGTTATTGCGCAAGCTTTATGACTCATTTCCTATGACATCCTGAAGAAGAGAAATCGCTTTATTGCGAAAAACACACGAAGACCCTCTTCAGCATTCTCTTTGTCTTCTATTGTGAAACATAATTAGGGTGGCCTCATTGTACGAGTCTGAACACCTTGCATTCTGAATGGATTGGCTTCAGTGCGAAGAGCTGACTTTTCGAGAAGAACTGTGTTCAGGAGTATGCATTATTCTAAGGTTGTCATTAGCGTGTCGTTTAATGTTCATGTGCTGACCGAGCACGCAATTTGAGGTTTGTTGTTTTCATACTTATTTCAGCTCCTATATAGGCATTAGTAAAGAAGAGATGAGAGCATGCCTTTAAGAAATGAGCTTTCCTAGTATGATAACGAAATGTGCCCTGACCAATGTACATTTATAGTATTCATGTGTGAAATGGAAGTGTTTTCGCACGATGCTGCGGGGGGCGAAGGTGCTCAACTGAAAAGGAATTTTTCGTGCTTAGGAATAGGAATTCTCCGGGGCAGTACAGAACACTGGTGTCGATGAGATGCTTTTTTGTTGTTGTTGTTGCTTCCAAGCTCACTTTCGCTTCATATTGTCCTCCAGTCAAACAGAAAGAACTAAAATAATGTATGGAAGCTACTTACTCATAATTCAATGCACCATAGCTGCACAACACATTCTTATTCCACATTTAGGACGCACTTACGTAAGGTTGACAGGTTGTTTCATACAGGAGCGGAGTGTGTAGCTATTGCATTGCATGCACAGACTTCGCAAGGTGTTCTAATATAGCGTAATAGGAAAGCGTAAATTCTCACTGACATGATCCCGCTTAGTACGTTCCTCAAACTAATACGCAATGCACTTTTATAAGTTTAAGTTGATTTTGGGGTGATAAATTTTGTTATTTGGTTTCCGGGAGGATGGTATTAAAAAGATCCAGCTATAAAAGTGTAAAGAAAGATGGTTATTATATATTTATGGTACCGTGCTTAAATGACCAATTAGTTAAGGCTTGCTTCAGTTGTGCCCTACAAACGAACTACTATACCGCTCTTCTAGCTCTGAAAGGACGTCTTTTTCACCCCAGTTCCATGCGTATTTCTGTTCATGTCCCGCCATGTTCTCGCACGCCTAAGTCCACATAAGTATCCGATGCTACATCCTAAGCGTCTTTCTCTCCCTCTGTTACGCAGGCGTGCGATGAACTTGGAGGACGCAACGGACCAGCAACCTCTTTACTTCGAAGGTAGGTTAGTTGCCTTGATAGTGCTTTGAAAACCTTATTAAACTGCAGAAACCACGTTCGCGTGCACCTAACCAAATAAGGTGCCTTAAATGGGATATTTGAAGCACGAGATTATGTATTCTCAGCTTGTCTATTGCAAGGATCTTAGTCGAATCGTGAAACTACGCGCAAAATGCTAAGCTGTGACCATGCCACATTGCTCCTCTAAGATGAAAGCCTAGTGGCGAAGTTCTTGGTTGTGTTTCATTTTTTTTTTTTTTTGCAATTACAAGTGAATGTTTTTGTTTTTGTTCACTGGACGTACAAGTACTGAAAAACTACCACGTTTATCTACATTATCATTGTTTCTAGCACGATACTTTACGGTCAGAGAATTTCTAGGTTTCTTTATTGCACGACACTCGCATTTTACGAAGAGATATTTTCAAACACACACACACACACACACACACACACACACACACACACACACACACACACACACACACACACACACACACACACACACACACACACACACACACACACACACACACACACACACACAAATAAACGCAATGCTTCCTCATCAGTCACAGCGCAAAGCCTTGTTTCAGTGAGAAAATCAGCGGCGGCGACCCTGTTAGCGTGTTATGTGCCGTCTATTCAGGGTGCACTAAATGCGAAGCATTTCTTAGTGAACTTGAGCAACTTTAACCAAATGAAAGCTTGGATCAAGCGAGGAATACGCTACTCTACATTATATATAATATAGATTATGTCTCACAAAAAATAGAACCTTAAAGAGTATAAAGCTCTGCTGAACTCATCCTAGTTGTGAGGTTCGAAGACGACGTTTCGATGATTTACACAGTGCCGCCTCCAGTGCCACGCTTTTTCTCGTTCTCTGAGCGCTCAGACACGCACGTCTTGAGAGCTCAGTCGAATCGAATTAGTCACGTCGAACGCGCTTCGAATTTACAAGATGTTTTCCGCCATCCTACTCCTCGGGTGCTCAACCGAATAAGCGAAGTTGTGGAGTGTAGTGTTAAGGATGCAAATGCAACAACGGTCCCAATGATTCTAGCACCTGGAGAGAAGAAACCTGAGGCGGAGAGGAAATAAAGCAAGCAAATAACCTAAACACGCTATTCACACTCTCGCATAATCCATTTACGCCGCAGAAAGGGTCTCACAACCTGTAAGCTAAATAGCAACAAGACGGGAAACAACTTTGTTGAACTTTCGCTGTGCACATAGAATGGGCGCACTGTTCAGTCCTCCGAGTGTTGTTCACCCCTTTCCCTTCCTTGCATTCTTTTCTTTTTCCTCTTCAGCGTCTCCTGGCCCCGCACTGCCATTCTGAGCATCGGCTTGAGGTACCTACTCATCCAGTTACTCAGATTGGATTAGTCGTGCCGCCTGATTTGAATAGACGATGAGTTGCGAAAGCGCACCTTTGCGTGATACGCACTAATAGTAATGGAGTGAAGCGCAGCGAGCAGGCTCCTGGAACCTAATTTGAATAGAAGGCTACGCACCTTCTCCGTCCTCCTCTCCGTCCTCTGTGCAGTGTTTCTACATTCCTTGGTTGCCTCTTTTCATCACTCTTCGCAGATAACCAAGCATTACCCCGTAAATATTTTTTTTTTCCTGAAAGAGGCCAGCGCTGTTTGCGCAGGAAGAAAGAATCCCAGCGCCCAGTGAACTAGAGTCGCGCGAACATAATTTTTTGTGTAAATAAAAAAAAACTAGCTATAGCGGCGTTGTGTAGGTGGGACGAAGATATTTTAGTGTCGAGACGAGCAGTGTTGAGATGAACTTATTGAGACGAGCAGTATTCAAGGTAATAGAATCCCTGTGTTACTCGGCATGTTTTGGAAACCACCTCAGTACACTTAGCATGCGCTCATTGTTTTGCCTCTAATATAGCTACAGCGATTTCGTCGTCACTACTTGATTTAAATTGAACACATCCACTCTAATACTTCAGACACTCCCACACCACATGTTTGTTCGTAAACTCGGCATCTAGTACAGCTTTATTCGGCGTTCAGCTGAGTGTTGAACGACCCTAGTACGCGTCGTGGTACGCTGACGCGAAACACAAGCGAACTATTACATTTGTTATAGCTTTACTTCGCGTGAAAGGGAAAATGAAATTTGGCCTAGTTCTGAATATTTTGGTATGTTTTGGCAATTCACCGCCAAGTGCTATTTTTTGTTTATATATTTACTGTAGAACATCTCTAAACATTTCGGGAAGAACAACTATTAAATAAAAATATTCTTCGTTAACTTTGGTGGTGTAAGCAGAACCGCCTTGTGTTACAATACGTTTTCTGGAGTGTTACTTGCTGGGCGACAATATAATGTCTCTGTGTGAAACTTAAAATTGTTTTCTTCCCTGAAACACCTGAGAACCAGTTATCAGGTGATTCAGGGGAAAAATTAATGCATTCTGTCTTACGAACCCTGCACTGAAATGAGCCTCAGAATCACAGCCGATGACGTACGGCTTTCCAGTTGCGTATATTAGGGCTCTACAATTATGTACGGCTCTCCATGTACACTTGCTCCAATTGTGTAAATAATAAGATATAACGGATATCTGAAAGCAGTATGTACGGGCTCATGTTACGGTTTTCTACATCAGGTCCTCTCAAGTGACGATGCCGTAATGACCAGAAAACGCTGTCGCAGTGGACCGTTGGCGCGATGATGAACAATCTGCCCCATAAGTTACTATTCTCCTAGTCCAAAAGGCACTACTTAGGAAAGAACAGTTATGTCGATAGACTGCCGTACAGCATTGCGATATCATTCAATGACTGGTATTTTAATTCATAGCTGAATTCTTGCTGTGTCGTGTTGTCCACATTTTAAATGAAATTTACTTTTGAGGGGTTTTGGTGGCATACGCGCAAAGAGAAAAGGTTTCTCCAGCAAGGATATTCCCACTAGTAAGGAATGTGTTCATAAAACGTTGCTTAAAGAAGACTTAGCTCGTCTACAAAACAAAGACCCCCCCCCCCATGTTGAAACGTGCTATGCTGCAGCTATACAGGGCGCTTTTTCTCGGCTTTCTGCGATACAGCTTGCCAGCTATAACGAACACGAGCAAAACAAGTCTACGTACAATACAGAGTGTGCAGGCTCAGGCGCTCCGGATCTGCCTAGGCCTACCACGGAGTGCATCGACAGTGGCGACAATAGCAATCGCTAGAGACCACCTTATCACGACCCAAATTGACATGGAAGCTCTGAGGACACATATCAGGCACCTCGCCAGGACCCCTCGGCACCACCTCTCTTCTTTGCCAGTGGACAGACCACGCACCTCTTTCAGCAAAACGATAACAGCACATGGTGACTCGTTACCAACTTCTTTCACCCCTGCTGCGAGACCTTCAATTCCCCCATGGTGTCTCGCTCAGCCGGAAATCAACCTGACAATTCCTGGAATTGAGAAAAAAGCCGCTTTATCATCACCAGCGCTTAAACAGCTCACGTTACTTCTATTGTACGAGAAGTACCGGGACTCTACGCATATCTACACGGACGGATCAGTGCTTCCAGACAGTTCCGCTGTAGCAGTCGTGATGCCCGCGAAAGTTACAACCTTAAAATTTAAGACGACTCATCTGACAACATCGACGGCAGCAGAGCTCGCAGAGATCCACACTGCCCTTCATTTCATCAGAGATGAAGCGCCACACAAATGGACGCTTTTCTGCGACTCCAAGCCGGCATTGCAGTCCCTATTGTCTCCTTTACGCCGCGGACCACATGAACAGGTGGTGTTCCAGGTTATAGAGATGCTGCAACATACAGGGAAGGCAGGCCACAAAATATCTTTTCAGTGGCTCCCAAGTCACTGCGGGATTATAGGCAATGAACGGGCCGATCAAGCCGCCCGTTCTGCACATAATATGGATCAAAAAGTACCCATACCATTGTCAAGGACGGACGCGGCACGGATGCTCCATCTGCTTGCTCGCAAGCGTACTGTATCGCAATGGGGTGGCACACATTTCACGCATTCCCGACTTCACTCTCTCGATCCGACATTAAGCCTTCGAGTCCAACCCAAGACTTGCCGAAGAGAAGCCACGCTCTTATACCGACTATGGTTGGGCGTCGCTTTCACAAAAGCATATGCGTTCCGCATAGGGATGGCCGACACCGCAGCCTGTGACCACTGCGGTCACGAAGAGACAATTGAGCACATTTTGTGTGACTGCCCACGATACAGCGTAGAGAGGCAACCTCTTCGCCTTGCACTCAACAAACTGGACGACCAACCACTGTCGGAAGAAGACATCCTACGCCATCGACTAGACATCACGTCGCAGAAGAAGGCCATGCAAGCGCTACTACGCTTCTTGAAATCTACCGGCCTTCGTGAACGTCTATAAGTGGAATGTTCTTTGTGTGTGTGTATGTGTGTGCGCGTGTTTTATTTGTTGTGCTTGTCTGGAATCTTGTACCCTCTCTCGCTGTCATCTTTCTAACCCCCTCCCCTTCTCCCCAGTGCAGGGTAGCAAACCGGAGTCTAATATCTGGTTAACCTCCCTGCCTTTCTCCTCTTTTCTGTCTCTCTCTCTCTCTCTCGGCTGAGTGTTTAAACGACCCTAGTACGCGTCGTAGTACGCTGACGCGAAACACAAGCGAACTATTACATTTGTTATAGCTTTACTTCGCGTGAAAGGGAAAATGAAATTCGGCCTAGTTCTGAATATTTTGGCATGTTTTGTCAATTCACCCCAAAGTGCTATTTTTTGTTTATATATTTACTGTAGAACATCTCTAAACCTTTCGGGAAGAACAACTATTAAATAAAAATATTTTTCGTTAACTTTTGCTGGTTTTATACCATATACCGCGGCATTGACACAATCGATAATACTATCATTGGTGTCATCGATAGTCTTTAAACCACCGATAGTTTCATCGTGACTGAAACATCGTATTTTACACGATCGATAGTTCGATAACGACTCAAATATCGATAATATCAATAGTATTGTCGATAGTCTTGCACCACTAGCATGAGTGCCCCTGCTTTCGACTACGAGAGAGAGATACTTTGCAGATGTATCCATTGCTGCTGCCTGTACGGTCCCCAGGTCCCCTCAAACTCTTTGCAATGGCTTTTTGCCCGGTGGAACCCCAGACATTTTACAGTCGAAATAAAGTTTAAGGAAAGAAAAATAGAGATAAGCATATAAGGGAGATGGCTCGACCAACGTCACTAATCTTTGACCACGAATACATAACGCACGTGTCGACGCAGGAAAATCAAGTAACTTCGCAAGTTTTGCCTGCTCCAACCACGACATCGTTATTATGCGTTTCATAGTACCGCCTAAATGGTGTACCAACCTGCAGACGATGCAATAACCTTTCGTTTGCCCTTTGTTACTCCTGTCTTTTGTTTTCGTAAACAGCTGCGAGGAGTGGTAATACGCAAATGGTAAACGAAAGCCTCATGAGGTCTAGACAAAGAACTCACGTGCTGAAGTTACGGACTCCAGCACGCATCCACAAATAAAGGAAACGATAGCGAAGGCTCACATCCTGATTCAGCGACCACCCGACCTTCGAAAACGAAGGCCGACTATACTGCTTGTCTTGCACTCCTGCATAAAGGGAGAGTACAACCTCCAAAATAGAAAAACAAGGGGAGCCTTTGACAGGCTCCTGGGAAAGGTTCGAGTAATTACACCCCTGCCACGAATACAAAGAGCGTCGCTGACGATAGCGCTAATCACAGCTATGGAAACACTGGCTTTCTCCTGCTTTCACGAATCCGGCTAATTAAGGCCGATTACGAAATCGGTGACGCCAGGATCTCTGACAAAGCGCCTTGGTTTACAATACGTTTTCTGGAGTCTTACTTGCTGGCGGCAATATAATGTCGCTGTGTGAAACTAAAATTGTTTTCTTCCCTGAAACACCTGAGAACCAGTTATCAAGTGATTAAAAGAAAAATAATGAATTCCGTCTTACGAACCCTGCACTAAAATGAACCTGAAATAAAGTGCACTGAAATGAGCCTCAGAATCACGGCCGATGACGTACGGCTTTCCAATTGCGTATATTAGGGCTCTACAGTTATGTACGGCTCTCCATGTACACTTGCTCCACTTGTGTAAATAATAAGATATAACGGGTATCTGAAAGCAGTATGTACGGGTTCATGTTACGGTTTTCTACGTCAGGTCCTCTCAAGTGACGATGCCGTAATTAGCAGAAAACGCTGTCGCAGTGGACCGTTGGCGAGATGATGAACAATCTGCCCCATAAGTTACTATTCTCCTAGGCCAAAAGGCACTACTTAGGAAAGAACAGTTATGTCGATAGACTGCCGTACAGCATTGCGATATCATTCAATGAATGGTATTTTAATTCATAGCTGAATTCTTGCTGTGTCGTGTTGTCCACATTTTAAATGAAATTTACTTTTGAGGCGTTGTGGTGGCATACGCGCAAAGAGAAAAGGTTTCTCCAGCAAGGATATTCCCACTAGTAAGGAATGTGTTTATAAAACGTTGCTTAAAGAAGACTTAGCTCGTCTACAAAACAAAGACCCCCCCCCCCATGTTGAAATCAATTTCTAAGTCCTCCAGCGTGCAGTCGCGCTTATTTTATTACTTCTGTCGTCATTACTAATATCGTAGGTACGCAGAGGTTCTTTATTTCGCCATGTATAGGGATGGTCGAGCGGCATGATGTAGTGATGCAAAACTACCGGTAAATTGAGTATCGATAGTATCTATAATTTCTTTGAAACTATCGATAGTGTAGAAAGGCAATCAATAGTATTAATATCAATAAACTATTGATAGTACTACCAATAGTACAATAGATAGTATTACTATCGATAAAACGTTGATACTGCAATCGATAGTTATACCATCGGGAGCACAATCGGTGGTACTATAGATTGTTTGTGAATAATCATGCGGTTGTTGGCCGGTGATAGCGGCAAAATATTTGCGACAGCGCATCGCCTGCAGTACTCAGTTCATTGAATTTACGTGAAGTTATGGCAAATGAAATTTATTATTTCCGCAGTGACAATGCCGGGACATGTCCACAAATAAATTCATGCTCAAAAGTAACCAGTTACGCCTTAACAACAAAATTAGTTCTTTAAGTTCTTGTTATTAAATTACAGAATGCAAAATAAATTTGAAGCCACTCTGTTTCGCGCATGTAACGGTTCCTTTCCGATACTGGTGAACTGTTCAACCTTGTACCGCCGATTTTGCTTTCTCTGCCTGTTTTGTGCGCCCTCGGGCGCATTCGGTTTTGTTCGCGAATTCGCGGGCAGATCTACTAGTTGGTTCATGATTTCCACCTTCATCCGCTTGCATTTCTTGGTCCGTGGGTGGTTGAGTTTGTGCGAAACTCCAGAAGCAGGCAAAAAATACTGGGGCCGAATTCACAAAACTTCTCTTTCGTAAGTGCTTTTAGCCATTGGCCAGCGGGCTTCGCTAATGATATGTCCAACATCAGGATTGGCTGAAATTTTCTCTTACGAAAGTTTTTGTCGTAAGTTGTTTTTGGTGAATACGGGCCCTGGTGGTTTTATACCATATACCACCGCATTGACACAATAGATAATAGTATCATTGGTGTCATCGATAGTTTTTAAACCACCGATAGTTTCATCGTGACTGAAACATCGTATTCTACAGGATCCATGTTCGATAACGACTCAAATATAGATATTATCAATAGTGTTGTCGATAGTCCTGCACCACTAGCATGAGGACCCCTGCTTTCGACCACGAGAGAGAGATACTCTGCAGTTGTATCCATTGCTGCTGCCTGTACGATCCCCAGGTCCCCTCAAACTCTTTGCGATGGCTTTTTGCCCGGTGGAACCCCAGACATTTTACGGTCGAAATAAAGTTTAAGGAAAGAAAAATAGAGATAAGCATATAAGGGAGATGGCTCCACCAACGTCACTAATCTTCGACCACGAATACATGACGCACGTGTCGAGGCAGGAAAATCAAGTAACTTCGTAAGTTTTGCCTGCTCCAACCACGACATCGTTATTAGGCGTGTCATAGTACCGCGTAAATGGTGTACCAACCTGCAGACGATGCAATAACCTTTCGTTTGCCCTTTGTTACTCCTGTCTTTTGTTTTCGTAAACAGCTGCGAGGAGTGGTAATACGCAAATGGTAAACGAAAGCCTCATGAGGTCTAGACAAAGAACTCACGTGCTGAAGTTACGGACTCCAGCACGCATCCACAAATAAAGGAAACGATAGCGAAGGCTCACATCCTGATTCAGCGACCACCCGACCTTCGAAAACGAAGGCCGACTATACTGCTTGTCTTGCCCTCCTGCATAAAGGGAGAGTACAACCTCCAAAATAGAAAAACAAGGGGAGCCTTTGACAGGCTCCTGGGAAAGGTTCGAGTAATTACACCCCTGCCACGAATACAAAGAGCGTCGCTGACGATAGCGCTAATCACAGCTATGGAAACACTGGCTTTCTCCTGCTTTCACGAATCCGGCTAATTAAGGCCGATTACGAAATCGGTGACGCCAGGATCTCTGACAAAGGCGCCTCTTCCTCGCGTTCGTCCCGCTGCACAACTTTCTCAACATACTTGTGGAGCGGTACTTTCGGTCACGTGTATTCGTTAAGCAGAGCGGCCTCCTTTACCGTTATTCGCAAGGAATTGTATTATGCCTTTGTGTGTGCTTCGCAGAAAAAGGAATATGTTTGGGACACGCGCTACTAAAGGGGCAAATGCGCGAGTGTTAGTTCATGCCTGACAAAAGATCGTGTCAAGGTCATTTATGTCCGCTGTCCAAGAAATCTACAACTGAAATCTGTAAAGAATGTGGATGTGCATCACTGTCAACGCCATCGTCCCGAGCGCCGCAGCCCGTCTTCAGTATGAGGGGAAAAAAAAGAGCTTTCGCGTACGCCATATTAGGAAATGATCTTAACAAATGGTCATAACAAGCTTACACATTCCTAAAGCGCCGTAATGTTGCCGAATTAATTATTAAGACCGTAGAAGTTTCGCTAAATACTCAAGGAAACAGATCGATAGTATAAGTGTGATAAGACACCATACGAGGTTTTCAGTTCCCTTACTATTATACCATTTAATGGCTATTTTCGCTAAGAAATATCTGCATCAGAAATACGATTGACTGTCATGTTGGTATTTTTATGTGCATTGTTTAGATGTACTGCTTAAAAAGCAGTACTAGAATAGAAATGCAGGAGCTGCACGCTACACTTAGTCACTACCGTCGCGTGTGCTGCGCAGTTTATCTCGCAAAAACGTGACCGGTGCTCTAGCATTGCGCTATCGGCGGTGGTAGTGGTTTGGTTAAGGAAAGGACGCTAATTTGTGCAGCCCATGCGCGGAGCATGGCTAAGCGTCCGTGGAAATAGCGCACATACACTCGAACGTCTAGGTGGTGGTGGTAAAAACGTTTATTAATGGACAGGAGGTATGGACAGGAGTATTGGACAGCAGGTATGTCGGGACCAGGCCGCAGAAAGGCTGTTCCTCACAAACACTAGGTGGAGCTCTCTAGTTCGGCACTCCAGTGGCGGTAGCCGCCGCCCGTGCGTGCCTGACTAAGGCTTGTTGCGCCTGTAAGGCGTGGCAGCCGAGTAGGGTCGCCTCCCAGTCCTCCCGTGTTCGGTTGGGGTTGAACGCAGCTATTTTCTTTCTTATCGCGCTTCTTTCTGATGCACGCGCTGCTCCCACGCGTGCATCGAGGTGGACTTTGGAGCGCGCCTAGAATGGTGCCGCCATCCAAGAGAGGAGAGGTAAAGCTGCAGTGATCCACTTCGCTTCTCAAGAATGGCGGCACCGTTCCAGGCAGTGTGCGCCTAGATGCGCGCGCTCTGAGCCGGACGAGAGCGTCGAACGAAGTGACCCTGAAGTAATATAAAGCGCGTTCGTACTGCTTCGGGCGCATGATGATGATGATTGTGGTTCGGTTAGGAAAGGACGCTAATTTCTGCAGCCCATGTAGGGAGCACGGCTAAGCGTTCGTGGGGGTGGGGGAAAGGGAGTGAAAGAGATAGAGAGGAGAGAAATGCCGTAGTGGAGGACTACGGAAATTTTGATCACCTGGGGTTCTTTAACGTGCACTGACAACGCACAGTACACGGGCCTCTGGCATTTTCGCCTCCATCGAAAATGCGACCGCCGCGGCCGCGATCGAACCCGCGTATATTGGCGTTAGCGCAGTGGTAGAGCACCGGTCACCTTTCGTCGTGGAGAGGGAGGCTGTGAGTTCGATTCCCAGTGCACCAACAGAAGTTTTTCTGAGCGTTTTTCTCTTTTGTTTGAGTTTATTTGACTACGTCATATCCGTTACAGTAGTGACGTATGGGGTTGTGGTGGAGGACCCCCAGCACAGAACACTTTCCTGTTTAAAAAAATGCGTTTTCCAAGCTGGTGAGAATACTCGAGTTCGCTGGATTTCAAAAACAAACTCCACACTTAATGAAAATCTGATGTTCCGTTTGAATGCATCTACTAATAACGCAAGCCCTGCCAGGTTCGTAATCGGTTGCGCGTTCCGTTGGCCCTAAAGGGAAACGAATGCACACATGCACACACACTCCACACACCTACTTCGAAAGCCGGACGCGCATACGTGCCCGCAAGAACATTCGCACAGACGCAAACGAAGAAACATGAGTTTGTACGAACATGGCACATGCGAACACCTCTCTGCATAAGCACCAGCCCCCGCGTATGCCCACAGAAGCACTCGAGCGTGCATAAAGATTAAACACACACGTATGCACGCCATAAGGAGCCTCGAGGGTTTAATGATTAGCTTCCAACAAGAGGCAGTGCGTTTCCAAATGCGAAACTCTTATTAGCATTTTGGTTATTAGCTTGTTATTTGCATTCTTATTCTATGCGACAGGGGCTTATTGCCAAGAAATATGATTAGAAAATGCTATGTTACCGGGCCGCTTTCTATATGAGCCACAACAGCTTCATGACCAGTGCGTACGTCCTCTTGATCTCAATTCGTGCTGTCGTCGCAATAGGGAGACAGACATGTAATATAGCAGTTGTGCCAACGCAATGAAAGGACACGGGAGATTGGAGGTGAAAACGAGGATGCAGGGGTGCCCTTTCAGTTGCGAACACTGCAGCCTCATTTCGTCGCTTCGGTACCGGCGTTCTAAGGGTCGAAGTCGAGCAAACATTAGCACTTGGTCCCCGCGATGACTTCGTTCGGGAACTGTGCTTACTTTATTTCCATTTTCCTCATTTGTGCAACCCCTGTAATCATACGGACTCGGTGTTAACTTTGTTCGTTTCTATTTGAAAAGAAACAGCGCAGCTAATTAACTTTATTGCCGTCGCCATCGCACCTCCATTGCTGCAAGGCTTTCCAGTCTCGTAGCTTGCTTCCCAGACCCTTGCAATCAGCGTGTGGTAGAGGGCTCGTTTTCACGCAAAACAAGGCAAAAAGAAAATGGTAAAGTACTCGAACTCACGTGGACTGGAGTCGCTTTCTTTTTTATTCGTTTGTTCATGAGAGCAGTTAGGTCTTGCGCAATCGCGAGCCTCTCATCGGTGAACAGTTTGCACTACATCTCTTCGTGCTGGCGCCATATGCAAACTGAATGTACTAGGCTTAGTCGGAGGGCTGTCATTCGTGTTGGCTTATATTGGAGTCCATTTTATTGAGCTTATTTAGCGCATGAATTGCGATATCCACACAAACTCGCAACATATAAACAGGCGCTAGAGCCTGTGTATGTTGTGTGCTCACGCCTAGGTCGTAATTGTACGAACTTGCGCTACCCAACACCTTACTGACTTACATAGCAAAGAATCACGTCATAATAAAAGAATCGAATTTTTATTTTCTTATGCACTTTTCAAAAGATCCAAGATTTCGATGGTTCAATTTTATCATTCCATGTTATTCCGCACTGTGATTAAGTGCATGGGCAAATACATATAATTGATCATTACAGACGGAACGAAATATCTCAGGAAATTAGCTTTTTTCATGGTGCCCCACGGGATCTCTCCCGCTGTATATCGTTTCTGTCCCTCAGCCCAACAGATTTATGACGCTTATATTGACAAAGCACTGAATATCGTCATTTCGGAACAACCATTATGTGCCGATCAATTAAGAGTCGCAAGCTTTAATCACTTGAAGAACACGCATAGCGAAGCAGTGAAAGGGTTCACTGAATATTAAGAAACACGTGCTTGTTAGGCAAAGGCCGCGTGAGGCGGAGAAATGCGCAACATGCGGCCTTTCCTCCTTCAAAAGCTATTCATCCTCCTTTCCCTTTCTTCACCTCCCTTTTGCACCCTTGGTATACTATACTGCAAGTACCTACTCTATGCTTAACCCCCTTCCATCCTCCTCATCCTCATGTCGCTTTCCACCCCTTTGTTGTGCTGTACAATGCCATGCTATGTCTTAGTTCTCCTCTCCTCTTCATTCACTTCCCTTTCCTCGTGGCTGCGTTGAAACTGCGTTCCTAGTGGCAGCGTTGGCTGGTTGGAATTGAACTGCTTTGAGAACATTCCTTTTAGATTAAGCTTTTCTGTCTAATGGTACTGCATTGTTGCAGAAAAGACCTATGGAGAGGTCTACTCACAATCACGGAGGAATGTGGAAACAAATTTCCGATGGACCATACTCCACAATTTCATGCATACTTTTCTCTTCCCTGACCTTTCGGTCAGTTATGTTCTTTGCACATGGTGGTTTATATTGCCTAAATTGCTCTCACTTATTTAGCACGAATCGCGGCCGCGGATGCCGCATTTCGATAGATGCGTAGACGCCCGTGTACTGAGCGATGTCCGTGTACAATAAAGAACCCGAAGTGATCTAAATTTCCGGGTTCCCCACTGCTCGTCTCTCATTATTATAACGTGATTTTTTGGAAGCACAATACCAGAAACATTCATGATCTTGTTATCACTCATTTGGCACTACCGTGTATGGTACAATTACACTGCCACTGTCACTGAGACCTTCAACGTCTACAAAGTCGCGCAAGCCAATTGTGTGGTGGTTAAACCTGACGAAAAACCTATTAAAACTCTCCCTGCCCACACATTCGTTCCCGACTTAATCCTGGCTGCGCTTACACGAAAACTCCTTCATGGCGCCTAACAGAACGGACGTCGGTGTTCTCCGATGCATCGTGCGCTCCGATTACGGCAGTGCCTGTTAGTCGTACAAAACCGGGAATGCGCTCACCAGAACGCCTAAATGTTGAACTGCTTCGCCACTGCTTTTAATTGTAATAAGTACACACTGACGTAAGTGCTGGGTGGCCACCAGCAGGGACAACGACGCAGTGTACGTATTCGGCCGCTGGAGGCAACAGCAACCGCGGCGTGATAGCGAAGGACAGTGAGAGAAACCAGTTCGGTAGCAGAAAAATTTAGGCCACTGTTCACATCGAATAACCATGTATGAGCGTGCGGTTACGGTAGAATTAGTAGACCATTGGAGCAGGTTCGTGTAACGCATATATTTCCAGTATTATCCGAAATGTTTTAACAACGGACATAGCATGGGAACACAGTGCCTAAAGTTTGTCAAATAGCATAGGCGGACGCATTCTCTTCGTGAGTGCTCAGTGTCAAGGTGCTCTGTAATAAAGAGTCATGAGCGCACAAAATCGTCTGGAAAGAATGAAACTTTCTCCGCCATCACCCCATTCTTTTTTGGCCCTTGCCACTGAAATGAGACGATGACAGAGTTGTGTGAAGATTGTTACCTCAAGGATGTGTAAATAAGCTTGCTGTTCATTGCAGTCATGTGACCTTCATCTCTTGACTGGCAAAAGCACGGAATAGCGCGTCTTCGTGTTTAGTTGTGCTTCTTTGGACAACGCTAATGCATTACCGTCGAACTTTCTAGACTATCATCAGATAATGCAATGCCTACAAAGGTGTGTAAGGACAACACGACGTTAAGCTAAAATCTGCTAGGCATTAAGCGTTTCATAAAGCACAAACTTATGCTGTTTTTCATTGCATTGTATTTCTTGAGACGAGGCATACAATGTCCCTGACGAACTTTTAATCGTAACGTCATAGAAAACTATGATGGGATGATCACATAAAGAGATTGTGTTCACGACAAAATAAAATAATAAGAAAAAGGCTGCTAGGCACTGGGCCCTCCATCAGAGCCTAGGCCTACCTATAACCGAACTATACCGAATTTAACTTGAATGGTAGAGGGCACTGACGTATTGCGTCGTCCCTTTCAGACGGGCCTTTGCTGCACTTGATAGCCCACTCCGCACGCGACTTAACGCTCGTCTACACCGTAAAGCGGTCTGCAGGATGCCTAGCACAGCTACCTCGTAAACGCCTCGGAGCCTTCCACGCGCATTGCACTGTCCAGAGAAAGTGGGCGCATCACCCCCGTGCTCCTGAATAAAAACAGGGCGTGGTAGTTGGCGGGATTTTCCTGCTCGTCACCGCTGAGCATAAGAGGAATCGAGTGCTCCATGGAATCCGAACGGCAACGTCACAGCGGGTCGGGGAAGCAATAAACGCTTCCGATAAGAGGGAGAAGTACAGAGAGTCGAGAGGGCTTGTCCACCTATGGAAGCTCGTCGTTACTCTAAGTGATGGTGAGCCGCCGCCCTTGACGACAAGCTTGGTAATTGCGTCCGCATGAAAAGTTCGTGGCTGTTTCTTCTGAAGCCTAGACAGTCTTTTTTCTTAACTGGGCGGCTTCAAGATGCAGGCTTGTGCGAGGAATGCCGTATTAACGCCTAAGGGTGCCTATATATTTTCGCGATAGCTGATGTTCTTTTTGTTCTTCCTTTTTGGTCGTCGGAAAATTAAGCAACAATGAGGTAAACGCGGTGAGCACCTGTTGTTGCCGATAGCCTGACTTATCATATAACACGGCTCTCAATTACGTTTTTGATTGCATGTTCTTATTTATATAGAATGATTTTAATCCCTTGCATTCTTTATTGGCGGAGCAAAGAACGGCAAAAGCTAAATATCAGCACGGAGCTGCAGACAAGAGGTTCTGCAAGGTTAGCTCCTCTTGGGAAATATTCCATTGCTTTGGCAGTTAAGTGGAAGTGGTTCTGGCATTGCACTATAGTCCCACCAGCAAGTTAGAAGTTCTTGAATCCGCTGTGCATTGTTTTCATATAAGCCCTCTTGACGTCTCATGCCGGAACTATCCACTGCCCCATCAGAAATACACCTAACGCTCTGTTAGAAACAACTTAATGAGCAAGCAGACAATGAAGCCTAGGAAAGCTAACGGAATGAATCCTAACGCACTGGTACGATGTGGCTTATGCGTACAGGAAGGTGCATATTTGCTCTTCCCGGATTCCACGCAGGGGCGCATGATGCTCTGGTGCCATTTTGTGTAACTCTAGTTCGTTTTCCTTATGCTAAACATGCTGTCCATTGCCGTTATCAAATAAGCAGTACGATCGCTGCTTCGTGCGCCTCCTGATTTATACTTGCCGCGTGTTGCTGCAGTGGCTTCAGCGTTTCTCTATGGTAAAAAAAAAACTAAGCTAAAGCCATTTCCACGACTAGGTCAATGTCACAGTGGATTGAGGCCAAAGTGGGCAGCAAGCGCGGGCCCGCTTTTTCCTTCGGCGCAACCACACTTCTTTCTTTCTTTCTTTCTTTCTTTCTTTCTTTCTTTCTTTCTTTCTTTCTTTCTTTCTTTCTTTCTTTCTTTCTTTCCAATAATCTCTATCATGTAGCAGTAGGCAGAGGGCTAGGGTACGGGTAGTGCGCCAAGTACACGGTGTAAGATATACATATTTTACCGCGGTGTAAGATATGCATATCCTTACACCGCGGTTACGCCTCGGTCAAGGGAAAGAGCGGGAACGCTTTTCAGTTTTCCGTGAGTGTGAGCATCGGGGACATCCAGGAATGGAGGACATGGCGGGCCTTTAAACTGCTCCTGTGTTCGAATAATTTGATGCATTGATATTTATGGAATAAAAATTTCAAGCTGTTTCATTGATACTTGCAATATGGACAAGGTCGCCAGCCTTCATGTTTCAGCGTTTCTGCTGCGTACCGTGAAGTTAGGGATTCCTATGCGTATTTCGTCCTTCTGTCCTATAGTGACACCGGTATAAGCGCCACAAAGAGGCGTCACCTAGGCGCGGTGGATGCATCCGCGGAGATTAAGACGATCTCAACGAAGGAAAGTAAGACAGGGTCGTTGATGAATATTATCGATGACAGAAAAACAACGAAGGAACTGTACGGGCTCATGATCGGTCGACTTGTATTGAGGACACGAAATATTAACAATGTAGCGCAGAGAATACGCCGCTTTGTATCGGTGCTTCTCGAACTCATTGTGACTGACGAATGTTTAGAAGAGAGAGAAAAAGATAAATGCAGGATAACAACAAGCAAAATACTGCGAAACTCGCCTCGATCTATTTTACGGCGCCCTTCTACGGTTCCCTGAACACTCGGTGACAGATCCAATTTATAAGGTTTTGTTTCTTTATTCTGTGTGGAATGCAATATGTTACGTTTGCTAGAAAGGCGTGAGACAGGTTTCAATGTATTGCGAAATGTTCCTGTTATATATCTTATCGGAAGCAATCAAGATACTGTTTCCCATATACGCTTGCATGCGCCTAACATAAAAAAAGGCGAATCACGCTTTTAATCCAACATGTTCTTTAACATGCCTGAGCAAATAACGTGTGCATTCTCGGAAAGTAGATTGAGTAGAGTGGGGAACGATTTTTCAAAAATAACTCATTTTCTTCTTTTCTTCGAAAGAAATGACATACTGCTTGAGCGGTTCCCATACGGCATATAGCGATTCCAGTATGGCGCTAAAGACATATTCGACAATTATAATTTCAGATGACACGAATGTTTTGCTTCTGTGACTGAAGTTATTAATGTCCCAGAAAGGTAGAGTTGCGTTCGAAGGCTTGCATAATGTTGGCAAATGAGCATTTTTTATGTTATATTAAATGCGAAGCATTTCTTAGCGAACTTCGGCGAGTTTGAGCGTATCTATCTATCTATCTATCTATCTATCTATCTATCTATCTATCTATCTATCTATCTATCTATCTATCTATCTATCTATCTATCTATCTATCTATCTAGCCGCCTACGATTTTGTGCTCTCCTGGCCGTTTCGCTAATCGGATGTTTACGAAAATTGGTATGCCAGATCATGACTACATGACGAATATAAATGACAGGTCATAACATGAAAATCATTATATGCATGTCATGAGTGGCATAATTTACCAGCCACGGTCTTAGGGCTCTCCTGGCCGTTTCGCTAATGGGATGTATCCGAAAATTGTTATGGCACAACATGACTGCCTGACGAACATAAATGGAAGGTCATAACATGAAAATCATGACATGCGTGTCATGAGCGGCATGATTTACATGTCACTGTCTTGGTACTCTCCTGGTCGTCTCGTTAATGAGATGTATACAAAAATTGGTATGCCACAATATGACTGCATGGCAGACATAAATGACAGGTCATAACATGAAAATCGTGACAGCATGTCATGAATGACATGATTTACATGCCACGCGTTTCGTTAACGGGATGTGTACGAAAACTGGCATGCCACAAGATGACTGCATCATGAACGTAAATGACAGGTCATAACATGACAATCGTGACATGCATGTCATGAGCGACATGATTTACATGCCACGGTCTTGGTGCTCTCTTGGCCGTTTCGTTAGTGGGATGTGTAGGAAAATTGGTATGCAACAATATGATTGCATGACGAACATAAATGACAGGTCATAACATGAAAAGCATAACATGCATGTCATGGGCGACACGATTTACATGCCAGGCGTTTCGTTAATGGGATGTATACCAAAATTGCTATGGCACAACACGACAGCATGAAGAACGTAAATGGCAGGTCATAACATTAGAATCATGACACGCGTGTCATGACCGGCACGATTTACATGCCATGGTCCTGGCGCTATACTGCCGTTTCGTTAATGGGATGTATGGGCTCCGTCTACTGACCAGAGGGCGCCACGTAGCTCTCGTCGGACGGCTCAGTCGCGCACGGTGGAAACCGAGGCGACAGCGACGCGCGCGTTTCTTCGCTGCTTTCCGGGCGTGCTGCGAACCACACGAACGCTCGCGGCGTCGCCCTTTGGAACAGTTTGCCGCAGGTTTGGAGCACGCGTCTCAAAGGAAATAAAACGAAACAAGGTGGGACGAGCAGTCGCTGCTGCTATAGAGTTGGAGACGCGCATCGCGTTCGCGTATCTTCCTGTCACAGTCTGCCCAATTTTGCTTCTCTCCGCCAGGCAGTGCATTCTGGCGCTGATGTCGCACATGGAAAACTCGAGTGCACGGAGCCTATACGAAAATTGGTTTGGCACAACATGACTGCATGACGATCATAAATGACAGGTCATTACATGAAAATCGTGACATGCATGTCATTAGCGGCATGATCTACATGCCACTCGTTTCCTTAAAGGTATATATACCAAAATTGCTATGGCACAACACGACTGCATGACGAACGTAAATGACGAGTCATAACGTTAGAATCATGACATGCGTGTATGAGCGGCATGGTTTACATGCCACAGTCTTGGTTCTCTTGCGGCCGTTTCGTTAACTTCATATGTACCAAACTCGGTATAGCGAGACAATGCAAATCCATTTTACGTTCCTTTTGCGTGCTTCGCATTTCCTTGATTCCCACTGCACGTGGGATCTGCCAATTTTTTATTCACCTTACTGTCCGTTTTGTGCTTCTGTGTTAAAATTCGCTCCGGAGGCTGCAAAATGGTTACTTTTCATGGCCTCTCAAAATAATGGCTGTGTCTCTACATAATATGTTGTTTCAGATGGTTTCGGATTCATTTTATTTACGCACTGTTCTTTCACCTAAATCTATATAGGTGGGTGGGTCTTAAAGGGCAACTCCGGTGGTTTTTTCACCATGTTCTGATATCGATGTTTTCCAATGGTACTGTTAGACCTGTAACCGCCAGGGTGGTTCCGATCGCTCAGAAATGCATCAATAATTTTATATAAGCAATTGAAAGTCATGTTCAAACTGAAACAGATAGATGCTTTATGGAGCGTATGCGGTGGCGTAACAACCTTCCCTTTACCAGAAATATGGAACTGGCGCCAAAGGAATGCCAGTGGCGAGGTCATCCGACGACATATCGAGTTCTGCCAGCTGTTATGATCTTGACAGCGACGATTTGAGCGCTGAGGTATCGCCGTTTGCTTTTGAAGGGCCGCTGGCTCCAAAACAGGGTGGCCCGCGTGAGAATCCGCTAGAAATTTTTAATATTCATTTACAGAAAAATTAAATGACCTGCATAGGCCTGGCTTGGCATATATTATTACAATACCGAGTAGAATATATTATGAAAATTTTATTGAGATCAGTGGACACTAAAAAATCGCAGGAGTTGTTGCCCTTTAACTTCACACCGCATGCGGCAGCCGTAGGCGGCAACCGGGCACGCATCATGTTGCCTCAGCAGCTCCACATCGTTGCCGCTAACGGTGAGTCACGGAAACGCCTGCAATCGCTCTGCTACCAATTCGAAATCTCGAACTCTCACTCTCTCTTGTGAAGTTTTGTGGGGCGTATACATAGAAGCTCGTAGATTTAGGCGTGATTTTCTTATTACTTAAATCCCCACCGCGGTGGTCTAGTGGCTGTGTCACTCGGTTGCGGTTCCGAAAGTTGCGGGATCAAATCCCGGCCGCGCTTTCTGCATTCCGATGGAGGCGAAATGTTGCGGCCTGTGTGCTGCAGGTCAGAAAACACCGAGTGGTCGAAATTTCCGGGGCCCTTCACTGAGGCGTCTATCACAATCGTAGCGTAGTTTTCGAGCGTAAAACCTCAGAAATGAATCAGTCTGTTCTTATTACCACAAGTTACGTTCTTATTGCTTTAGATAGGAAGGATTCTTCGTTTTTGGGTAACACCCAATTTTAATCCACCTTACACTCCGAACATCTCTGTAATTTCTGCCCGAATTTCAGTGCCGCAGACCAAGCGATCGTTTTGTGCTGCACGGAGTTTGCTGTGTGCACGGTCCGTCTTACCTGTGTAGGAACAACAAAATTTGATTCTGTTGGCTTAAGGGAGCGCCATTGGTGTGTATTGATCATTTCACAAGCTGAGTGCAAGCACTCTAAACGTTGTAATACTGTAATTTGTAAATATAAATGCGTAAATTTAACCGAAAAACCATGATTTCGGAAACATTCTAGAAAAGAGAAAGAAAGAACCTGATTTCTCTCTGCGGTTGTCACTTTGTAGAATAGTGTCACATGGTTACCTCCCGACTCCTCGAAAATAAAAAAAAAAGTATCCAAGAACCAACAACCCTGTATATGGGTGATAATTTGTGCGAAGCTGGTCTCCCTTTGTCCAAGAAACAATTCATAGCCGGCGTGCAACAGCACGTATACAGGCGCTACACGTCCCTCTCCCGTCTATATCGCGGATATCTGTCTCTGCGCATTTTACTGCTCACCCGGATCTATCACGGCCTCAGTGGTCGCATGTGGGTAGAGGAGAAGTGCTGACGACCCATGTATTTGTGGTTTGGGGACACTTTAACGTTACCATGGAGGTCAAAATTGCTGGACACCTCCACCACGGCGTTATTTATAACTAAGTGAAGGTTCTCGGGAGTAAAACACCAGCAAATATTATTGTTATTATTTCTTCTCTGTGCGTATGTACTACCAATGCAATCGAAGTTAAGATTATGTTCCTGTGCATGTCGAACAGGAGACTGCACAAAGCTCGTGACATTGGATTCTTCCATCAGATGCTAAACACTTTTGTGTGCCTTGGAACCGTGGTGAGTGGCAGCAACCACACGCCAGTCCACGAATGAGTGATCATCGGTAGCTGCTTATGTACCGCTGCAAACACGCTGAATACCGTCATTCATTCATTCATTCATTCATTCATTCATTCATTCATTCATTCATTCATTCATTCATTTAGCATAAGTCTTTATAACGTAAATCCTCGGACAGCAGCAAAAAAGCCGCTATAATAGCGACTTAACAACGGCCCCTGCCCGTACGTTATTTGGCAGCAGACAGTTGACAGTTGATACAGAAAACATCTGCGCATTGGTACACAAAATTATTATGAAAGACATGGCTAAGGGCGCACTAAGATCCGTTATTAAATAATACAGTGTTTAAAGATATACCGCATAGCCAATACTTTTTTTGCATATGTACACCAAATACATGTGTACACCACTTGACTTTTTACCGCGACGTGGTCTGGACCGGCTTGCATTAACTCTAGCAGCGCGAAGTATTGGTACTATCTCGGTAAGTTGGCGGTGGCTGGCGATACCTGCAGTGACGCTTGATTGGACTGATCGGCTTGTCTTTCGCTTGTGTCTCAGCTCCGGGGATAGTGTACGCGCTCACTTTGCGAGCCCATGTTATTGCGTTTCGATCGTGGCAGCCACTGCAGTAACGAGTTAAACGTGCGAACTACCTTTAACACAGCTGCGGCATTGGTGCGCTAACAAGTGTGCGAACAACGAAAAAAGTTGCTCGAATCAAGTGGATACTTAAAAAATAGCATTTATAAGGAGGTCAAGTAGATACACTAGTATATATCTTGGCGAAGAGCTCCCTCCCTGCGTTGTTGAAAATCAGGCTACGCCGCGAGGAATCAAAGAAACAAGGAAATTTGCAGGTTCTTGCGTTATTGCGTCACTCGCATTTTCAGCTTATAGCTCGAGTCCTAAGCGATATCCTCGAAGTGCTTAGTTCAGCAAGCTTAGTTACTCTTAGAACTGTTAGAAACTGTTTACTGTTAGAGAATATTTTGGAGGTTACACGACTTACTCTTTCTTGCTATTGACTGCTCTCTATATACCTCAGGTAACGGCTGTCTGGCATTTGAATGCCCACTTCTTAAACGTCTCTCTCTCTCTCTCTCTGTGTGTGTGTGTGTGTGTGTCGCACAAATAGCGTTGGTGAATTGAGTCACTTGCATGAAGTTAATTATAAACCTCATACGATCATGTCTTGTGCTTAGCAAATAAGGAATTAGATCAGCACCTATATAGTAGCGCCATCGGTCAGCGCTGAAAAAACAAACAGTGAAGTCGCCTGAACGTGAGACATATCAGCTCGATATAAAAGAACAAAGCCAGCTGCTGCGTTCAAACACACTGGGCGCAAGACAGAGGCCAAGTTCCCCCTTCCGCAAACAACGCAGCTTTCGCTGTCCTATTGTACGTTCGCTCAACCGATGACGAAGATCATTAACGTCGTCTCTGCTGCATTGCCAACTGAACTGGAAGCCTCGCCGCGGTAACCCGTCAGTATATACCGAGAGCGGCCCCAGAAAACAAGGAAAAGCGTGAGGCTGACCGGTGACGTTGATCGTCATAAATCACCCTCGTGCCGCGTGCGATGCATTTCTCCAACGCAGTTGACGGCAGTGCGTCGGACTAGGCTGCATGCTCGCTTCGCAGATTTGATTATACGGCGAGGTCGTCGTGATATTACATGCGATTTTGTGAACCGCCCTCCCTTCAGCTACCGAAAATTCCAATGTTGTGTCCTTCACTCAGTTGAACGCAGCCATGAATAACAAAGCATTGTTTTTGAAGTCGTGAGCGCGTCATACGCATCCCTTCGCTACAGATGATGAAAGCAATTTCTCACGTGCTACTTCGCTTTCTGGTTTATTTAAGTCTCATGAAATACCTTGTTCAGCATGGCATGCTTTTACGTGCATTTGTCGGCGGCCTTCAAGGGACCTTCTGCGGAAAGTCGGAGCCGTTATTGGGCTCTCAACGACATCATCCGCGCATCTTGTCACATGATTAATAATTGCGGTCTCCGAAGCCGAACACTTTATACAGGACTGTATTACAAACGCTAGTTACTGCCCAAGGAATTCACCAAAAAAAATGCTATATTCATTCCCAGTTTCATTAAATCCTTAAGTCGTATCACGCTGAAGTTTCATTTGTTCTTCCCAAGCGCCGTTCCAAGGACATATACCGACGTTTTAAATGCATATGCGGGGACGACGCACATGCTTACTTTTGTTTAGCACAGAGATACGGTTGCCTGTTCTCTTTGAACGCCACCGGTTGGAGTTTCATGGCGTGGGTTTTGCGTCTTCTCGGACGGATGGCACACGCTGCGTCAACACGCCACTGTGGTCTAGCAGTTATGGCACTCAGCTGCTGATCCGAAGGTCACGGGATCGAATCCCAGTCGCAGCGGCTGCATTTTGATGGAGGCGAAAATGCCAGAGCCCCGTGTGCTGTGCGTTGTCACTGCACGTTAAAGAGCCCCTCGGTGGGCAAAATTCCGGAGCCCTCCACTACGGCTTTTTTCTCTCCCTTTTATCTCTTTCAGTCCCTTTCATTTAAATTTGGCCATTTATGCAGACCCAATTATTGGTGCTATGGTACACGCGCCGCCGCAGTTTTTCAAACCTTTTGCAATGAATGAGCTCCCAGCTGCGGGGCTGAGGCCCTCCCATTCCCCCTCACCAAGTTTTATGACGTCGAGCTTTATTGATAAGAAATAAGAAGGTAGTCGCCATGACGGTACGGTAAAGAAACCACCGGCGCAGTAACAATCTTGCTAAAAAGGTTCGTAAGACAATCTTTCAACCAGGCACTGGACATACGATTAGCGAAATCCACGGGCCAATGGGAAGAAGTACCTAACAAAGACACGATTGGCTAAATCGGTCCCAGAACCTTTGATACCGGTTCGAGTGGAACGCTATGATTTAAATTGTATCATTCATAGGCCGGTAACTTCGGTTAGGTAATCACTTTTTCACCGCTCCTAGAAAGCACCTTCGGCTCCCTTTTGCTTTGAAAAACTGTAGGCCCAGAGAATTACACCATAATGTCAGCTGTGCACCTTGCACATAGCTCTCTCTAAGGGGCCTGAAAGAATGATTCTCAGGGTGCATCGACTATGCGCTGAAGGTCAAGAAAAAAAAAAAGCGGCGTCTGCCAGTCAAAGGACTCCCCTCCGACCAAGCTGCTGTGCCGATGTGACGCCGCGGGACGGCATCAGCGCCGCGCTCTAGAGACAAATAAGAACACGGCGTGGAGGTGGTCTACCGCAACATCACGCTGGCAGAGCGCCACCATTGCTGGAGGAGGATCCTTTGACAGGCAGACCCCGCTTTTTTTTTTTTCTCGACCTGTACCTGAGTATAGTCTTTCTTTTTATTTTAGTGTTAGAATGCCTGTTATATTAGATGAACCAATGAAAACGTTAATTTGTACATGCCTCTATTAAATTTACTTAAAGCGTAATATGACGACGGTTATCGTATATTCTATGTTACCTAAAACACTTCTGTTTCAAAGTACCCGGTTATTAATAAGCATTGCATGCAAGCCTCACCAGCTATCCAGATGATACTACAGACAGCGACAGGTGAGGCAATGTTTCATAATTCCTCAAAATGACCTTGCTCAAAGCGTTTCTTGTTAAAATATTAGGTTAAACTTTAGGAATAATTTTATAAAACATTTAGTTAACTGTCAACGAGGTGACGTACAGGAACACATGCACACCAGGCTATCATCTTTCGTGGTTCACCCTCGCCTTGTTTCCTTCGCATTCAAAGCATCCAGTTCACGGTGCGTATGTATCCACACGCATATAATACGAAACACGGCACAGACAGCGCTATTTGCTCAGTCTGTTGCTGCAATTTCTATGAAGCAAAATATCGAAAACATATACGAAATTGTATTTGGCTCAGCATGTGTTAGTTTCGTGAGCACTCAAGTTAAGAACACAGTGTCGACCTATGTGAAGGCCAGTTTCACAACCGCAGTTTCTTGCGTAACTGCGGAGACAAAGGAGCAAAACCGAAACAGAAAGATGAGTTCTTGCTTCCAGCTTCAGTGCGATGTCTTTTGCGCTCACTTGCACGCTCTCATTACGCTATATAGCACTCACAGGCATAACAAACCCAACGGACGTCTGCGATGGGAATGCAATGTTAGCTTTAATCGAGTGTGTTCAAAACACAAGGAGACAAGCTCTGAACCTACTTTGCTGAAACACCAGTCATGAGTATGAGAGAATGTGTGTTACTAGCTCCTGCGGCCATGATGAGTACTTGAAATTATGCGATGATTGAGGCCACTGCGCCGAACAAGCAATTTTGCGTGTAAGTCTATTGCCTTGGCAAGCGCAGTCCTTTTGCTTTGGTGACAAAGATATTTATTATTTATTGTTTTGAGCGCACTCTCCAAGCGCTGGCGACGCGCACTGGCATATTGGCCCCGTTGAGTCCAGAATTTCTCCCCTCCATCGAGTCCAGCGCAACAGCACACGTTATCACTGTAAGGTGCTCGTAAAAATTCGGCTTCAGTTCACTGACTTGACATACATTCGACTTTCGGGCACCGCTACTCAAACGCGGAGAATCCTTTTTGTCCGCCCATTCTTCGGCCTTGCTTAAACTATGTACTTTCCTTCCCTGATCGTTCGATCTTCCAGCTCGTTTGGATTTCTCGTTTGCGTATTTTCCATCCCAATCCCCTGTGAACGCCCTCGGCTCCTTACATTTTCGTGGTGGCCTGTTGGTTTCTCGTTTCGTTCCCTGCGAACACCGAGCAAGGAGTCAGAACAAAAAGAAAAGGTAGACTAAGCTTTTATTATAACAGGGATTCAGTGAAGATAAATGGCATAAATGACCTTTGGGTTCCGGAAAAATTGAAATTCACGACAGTGGGACCGCACTTCTCATCCATAGCTAATGCTACCCCGAGATACTTAAAAGATGTGCACCATGACCACGACTACGTAGAGTGCTCTTCTGTCTTTCTGCAGGAAAGTGGAGGCGATAGTATCAGCTGTGCCCAACAGAGGAGCGTAAAGCTTTTGCCTAGCGGTCTGATCCCGGAAGTGCTTTCCAGTATGTCTAAGAGCTTAGGCGTTCTTGAGTACTTCTATGGGAAGTTTGCTTTATACTATGGTTGCTTTCTTTCTTTCTTTAAATGAGAAGTCTTCTACATGCTCTTGTGCTGCTTTAATTTTTAAAGGAGACGTAAAGCTTCAGAAAACGCGCTTTGTCGGGACGTAAACCAACGGAGAGCTTTTCAAACACGACGAAGGTTGTACAGATGAAATTATATAGGAAGGTATTGCTATATATTTTAACCGATACGTCCCTGAGCAGTAACTAAATATTTTATCCTCCGGAACATCTGGTGTCACCGTTTCTTCATGTCTTTGTACCCCTTTTACGAAAAGCGATAAATATCGCAAAATATCTCATGCAAAATCGCTTGCGATGGCCAAGTGGCACTCTAAGTATTGTGAAAAATTACTGTACACTGTGGTGCGTAAGTAATCTCTCGGTCTGTCTCGAGTGCCAGTGTCGACAATGAGTGGCACTTAAAATAACTCGTTTTACAGTGAAAGCTATTATGGCTTCGCTACAACGGTTGAAAGTGGCGAACATGGTGTCCGTCTCCCCACTGCCGGTGTCCGTAACCGTTACTAATCACAAGGAGAGAAAACTTTCTGCTTGTGCACATTCGGATCCAGCTCAATGGGAGCTGTAGTATCCAACCCTGACCTCTAACACCTGGTTGGGCACTCTATGTTTTCAGCTACGGCTCTGATATGAAAGAAGCGCTGTTTATTATATGGTGTCAGCCGTGGGCTGCAGTTTTGTCGATGAAGACGAGGAAGTGTAGGGAGAGGAGGGCAAGAAATAAGGGGAAGAAGACGACAAAGAGTTAAAAGAGGGACAAGAAATAACTGTAAAGGAGGTAACTGTAAGGAGGTAACTGTAAAGAAGAGAAAGAAGCAGAAGACGACGGCGAAGAGGAAGAGGGAGGCGACGACAACGAAGAGGCGGCAGACGACCAGGAGGAAGAAGAGGACGAAGTAGATGATGACAAAGGAGAAGAGGCGGAAGCTATAAAAGAAGATAATGGAAGAAGAAGAAGGGGTGAACGAGAAGCAGGACGGGAAGAAAACCGCAAGAAGAGAGTGAGAGAGCATGCAGCAAAGTCTAGCTCCCGCTGTCATTATGCTGCGTCCTGTGCCCAAACGTGGGAGTCTTCCGCTGCCGTACGTGCCTCGTGATCATATTGCGGTCTGGGCATGTAAAACCCCGTGAGTTATTATCACAATTACTTTTTCTAATCGCAAGCTGCCATTTGCCCACAGTGACAATTCAGTGCCAGTCCTGTGTTTTGTGTGTTATTGGTCTCTGTTCACGTGTACTGTTTTCCCTCGTGCTATGCAACGATCAGCGTTTGTGGCTATGCGCTTTTAGATAATTTAGGAAACTTATGACCAGCGGTTATGTTATAGCGCGCACAAGGACCTTGCTCCAGGTTACCTTTCAAGCCATCCCAAGTGCTCCCTCTTGCGACCGACATATGATTGTTAAAGTTTAGACGTAATCATTAGCCATACAAGTGTCTCGACCTGTGTGACCGCTCCTTCTGTCTGAATGGCCTCTTCGGTGAGACAGTATGACATATCCAATAATAAAACAAGCATAGACACCACGGACTGGCACCTGCATGCACAAATTCAGTAATCGTGCATGCTGATGAAGATCTCTAAGGCCTACGCACAGATACGCATGCATAAGTACACGTTCCACTTTGCCACGCGTAGAACCTCGCGGTAGACGCATCAGGTAACTTTCACGATTGCGTGAGGAATCTCATTATTTCGTCTTAATTCGACTCCATCTTTTATATAGAAGCGGATGGTGTGTTAATTCTATTACTCGCTGGAATTCAACATGAAAGTTGAAGCGCTCGGCTACACCACACTCCTGTAGCCGTCTTTCATTCATACCACTCAGTCATATGTTAAAGCAAAATAACGACGCAACATCGGGTATCGGAGGGACATAGTAAAGATAAGTTGGCTGACAGGCAACTGCTGAAGGTATACCACATCTGTTACGGCTCATACCAACCCTACAGAAACCCTCCGTAGGATGAAGAGAAGGTTCATATGTAGGCAGCAGAGTGGTTAACGAGCTATCACCAGCGTATCCTTTTCGCTAATTGAGCTAACACGAGATACCGCAGCATTGATCTCCTGGATGATCCACCTCACCTACTGTAAATCACAGCTCCCACACAATACGGCGGTTAAATCGGCCTGAGCTTCTGACCTCCCTATCTTTTGCTTGTTTCTTTCTTACTTTCTTTCTTTCTGAATCGCGGCATCCCATGAGTGATTTCGGATGTGTAAGGATATCCGAAGGGTGTCGGTTTGCCTCGTAGAAGTGCTTCTGTCCTGAACGATCATTTTTCTTGGGCTTCTACCTGAAACACTAGTCGAGCTTCCATTCCTCTTTCTCATATATCTGTGCCCTCCTGCCTTTCTCCAGATCTTCTATCATCTGCCTATCATTGCCGGTACCGTTTCCTCAGCCGCTGGGAATTACGTTCATATCTTACATTATAGCTTGCCATATTTTCTTATATGGATGTTTTTTTTTGTTTGTTTCTCTGATAGAAAAAGTCCTTGTGTTCTTTCTTTCCTAATGCACTGGTTTAAATTTCACACGGAAGGTAACAATTTCGCAAGATAACGGTCATTCCTGAGCAGGTAAAAACAACAGTTTCAGCTATAACATGTGAGACAGTTTCCTAACCTGACCTTTAAATTTAGTAGACAGGGCTCTCGTACTTGCAGCTACTGCAAGCACCAGCCTCAGTAACGTCAAAAAGTGCAATAAATTGCGAGCCGGCTTAATGTCTTCAGGAAACAAGCATCATATCAAAGCTGCTTAATAGGCACATTATCAGAGAGGCTGTTCTGAGAACTTGTACTTAATTTCAGGCGCATGTCATTTCTTTAGGGCGTATAACCCATCAGCCTACATATACAGGTTGCCTCCATTAGCCGTTTACTTCTCAGCTCGCTCATTTCGGGGGCTAAGGCCAATGGAGACATTGTGATCCTTGTACAGGCAAGGGTACCAAGGCAAAGATATTAGCAGAGACGAGTGGGCTACTCTCTGGTCCAAAGAAAAAAAAATGTGGCTGATCCCCCTGTTATAGGAGTCGGTATAACACGAAAGTGAAATAACCGAACTGTACCGAACTCCGCTTTTGGGGTAGGGCAGCCACAGCGACAGCGCTGACACTATCCTACCCAGGCCGAACTATAGGTGTTCTTTGGTGTTATGACGATATTTCGCTGTAGCGATTCTAGGTTCCGGCACGGCCCCAGCCAACAGGAGAACACAGGGAGAAGGAGAGAGATGGATAAGTTTAAATGGAGGGTTATAAGGGCGCTTTCGTGCGGCTTCAAACGTGGAAGAGGATAGCTCAGTCGGTAGCGCGGCGAGCACCTTTCGTCGCGGTTCGAGCGATTGTGCGTTCGATCCCGGCCGCGTTATTAAAAATTCTTCTGCTTTCTGTTTCTCAGTCATTGTTTATATAAATTTTACTGCATCATATCCGTTACGGTAGTGACGTATAGTGACGCAGTAAAGCCGTGGTGCACTCCGTCATAAAACGCTTTCGTGTTAAAAAAAAGGGAGGCAGAGGGATGAATCAGAACACAGCACGTCGTCATGCGGTACGTTTTAGCTGCGACCCCGGCACTGCACACTGATTCGTTGTTCCGAGCACGCTAATCTGTTAACCGCGGATACTCCAGGAGAAAGCCCGGATTCCCCGCCACGGTGATCTACTGGCTGTGGTACTCCGCTGATGATCCGAGGGCCGCGGGATAGAATCCCGGCTGCGGCGGGTGCACTTCGATGGAGGCGAAATGTTGAGGCCCGTGTGCTGTGCGATGTCAGTGCACATTAAAGAACCCCAGGGTGGTCGAACTTTCCGGAGCCCTCCCCTATGGCGTCTGTCATAATCATAGCTGGTTTTGGGCCGTTAAACATCACAAATCAATTAATTTGCTCGAGAAAGCGCTCGCGCGATATTTGATACGGAATTCCCCGCTGAATATCGTGGCTGCTGTAGAGCCGTGTCTAGGATTAGCACAGTTAGCCCTAGAGAACTACTAACATGAGGGTGACAAGCAGATCTATAGTGAAGCCTGCTTTCTTCGAGGGGTGTCGCATTTCGGTGTAATTGGATCTAACTAAGGCACGTAAACTTCAACATTTAGAATATGCCTACTGATTCAAGTCTCCTTAAATAGGGAGGCATATCGTAATGCCGCAGGTGCTGTACATCTCGTTCTAACTTTTCTAGCGTGTTAATATGTCTGAGCAATGCCCAGTACTCGTTGACTCATCTTCCATAAAATATGTATATTTGGTGATGCTGGTATGCACAATACACTACTTGCTCTTCGGACGACCCAGAAGTCTGTGTGCGGGCGGCCGACGTGTGCGTTCAGTCATTACAGTGCGGTTTAGACTGCAAATCTCTAGAAGGAACTTTTCTAGCTTGCTTGCCTCTAAACGCTCGTTTACTGCACTAGAAGGCTCACTTCCATAAACTTACAAACCTTGTTAGTCGTCGGACTAATATGCTTTAGAACACGCACCAGTGAAACAACACGATTTCCTTTCGAAAAAGAGGTAAAGTGAAATGAAATGAACCAGTTGTACAATACGCATTCCGATGTTGAAGAGGAAAAATTAAATAATTGTTGAAGAAACCAGCCATGGACTATCGATGAAGGAACAAGAAAAAACGTAAATGTTGTTCATCAGGACCCGAGTTTGTAGCAAATGTTTTCCAGTGACCGCGCTAGTCATTTTCCTATTTCCTTGCAGATGCGTCCGGTAGTTTCGGCTCCACACAGCTTGGTATGGAAAGCTAGAGGTCTGGTGAACGTCCATGCCTAGCCACCGTCGATTTCCGATAATGAATTCTTTGCACGACACGTGCCCAGATTCGCTACGCTGCAAGCAAACGGAAATGAGCCTTCGCAGTCTTTCACTTACCGGTTGACCCCTCGTTGCCGGAAGTCATTCCGATAGCTTCACTGTTGCGCTCGCGTACCGAACATATAGAGAGAACACGAGAACTATTCTCAATACTTCTTTCACCTTCAATTAGTACAGCTGAGTGCCGAAAGCGAAAAAGTTTCGGCAAGTGTTCGATAACTAGGCCAGAATATTGCAAAGAGCGCAGATCAGTAAGTAAAGATTTTTGGGCTAGTTGGTTCGTTACGCAAAATCAAGTCATAGCGCTGAAGTGAAAAGGACAAGGGTGACAAAAGCACATTTCAAAATTTTAATAAATTTTCATTTAGGAAAGACCTTGTGCTTATACTAGCGCGACGAAGACAGTACCGAGGTCAGTTAATGTTCTAACAACTCATAGAGAGGAATAGGGATTGCACCGAGCGTACTGTCAGAAACAAACTGGAAGTGACAACAATAATAACATCCTTCATTTTCCTTGCACATTTTACTTCTACATAATCATTAAAGTAGTGATCAGAAATAGAAACGCGACAATGAAAGCACTCCTATAACATTACAGCGAACATGATGCAGTGACTACAGGTGCATCGACGGTCGTTTAATTTTCCTTATTTATATTTTCTCCTTTCATGTTTTCCTTTTGTGCAGTTTACCGTCTCTTGCTGCAGAGTCTCTGTGATGCGCCCGGGGACGATGCCGCTGCCGGAATTAGATTAGAAGTGCAGCCTGTTTTGAATGGCCGATGAGGGACAAAGGCCTCGGTTAGTGTGCTATTGTATAATTGAATTACACTCAGCCCTAGGCGTGCGCCACCGCAGGCGTGATTGAGGCAGGAACCTATTTCTTTTCTGTGCTCCAGAACCCAGCTGATACTTCGTGAATATATTGGCATTCAACTGAATGCGTTCTTCCTTTGCTCGAAGAGGCAGCTGGTCCGGAAGTTGGAAGGGCTATTCTCGGTGTTTTTCCTACGAGTTAGGTTATATGTGTTTGGTTTCATTTTTTAATAGCTACATGTCTGTATCTACGGGAGAACAAAGAATATTCTTCAACAAAAGGCATCTAGATGCCTGGGGCCTAGCTTGAAGGTTTGTCCGGAAGGTGGAGCACAGCTGGCGTCGACCGGTAGGGAGAGTGCAGTAAAGTCCGACGGGCTATGGATTTAGATTTAAGTACACAAAATGAATCGGTCCTTCTTGCGATCAAAATTTAGAAGTGTGTTTGTAAAATTTGGCCGCTGATAAGAACTGCTGCGTTATGCGTGTGAGGCGCGAAGTGAATCTAGCGCTCTCGCCGCCTCTTCCAGCGTAATAAGATTAAGTCCCCCCCCCCCCTCCACCACCTTTGTTATTGAACTTAGCGAAGCTTAAGATACTAGCAGCTTTGAATAACGAAGGCCGATGCTGGAAAGGAATCAGCCGCCTGTAGGCCTCGCAGAACCAACGTACCACTATATATATATATATATATATATATATATATATATATATATATATATATATATATATATATATATATATAACGCGTGCATATATGTGCATCCTCACCACCTTCTTTTGCAACGACCAAGGGAAGCGCAACGTTAACGAAAACGCACTTGGGAGCGTCTGGCCTTAATTGCATCTATCCTTAATGGCCTTTCCTTTGCCTATTGAGAGAACTTACTCTGTGATGCTTAGGATGTCTTTTTGCGTGAAAAGAAGCAATAAAAACATGGTTGCCTGCTCCTGAGGTGGTTGTCGCACCTGCACCTAATATCTCGAAAACAAAAGGGTAATTGCACTTCCTGCATGGCCTATGTGCGCAATTATGATAAGGAGCGCGGCCTTGTCAGTGTCGTCGAACAAGCGCATTAGGAGCTCTGTGCAGGCTATCAGGCGATCGACACAGGCATGTCGAAGAGCGCCGTAGATGACGCGTAAAGTGAGCCACCCACTTGACGGAGAGCCAGTACATGCTGGCCGCGGACGGGCGTGGCTTTGCTTTACTTATCTGTGTTAGTCGTGTGTCAAGATGGAGCTAGATTATAGCTCCTGTTGCAACAACGCTAAGGTGCGAAGGCTTCGTTAAAAAAACGCACGTATGCTGTGGTCAGAGCAGCTGGAGTCGATGAAGCAGTGACATTGGCTTTTGCCGATTAGGTAATATGTAGCTTAACGAGGCAGAGAAAGGAAGCACGCGAGTAAAATCGCTCTGCTCTAATGCAAAACAAGCCTGCCAAACGCTAGTGTGCTCGTGGGTTGTTTCACTAGCTTGGCATCGTGATTCACGGGCGTAGTAAGGCATTGCAATGTTAAGCAGTGGAAAAGCGATTTTTTAAGAAAACCGCACCAGACACATTTTAAACCTCATTAGCACTCTTTCATTTTCGTTTTCTTTTTCTCTCTCTGTCTGTGTATTTCCTTCTTCTCTTCTTCCTTGATTTTTCCGCTCTCTTTCTCTCGCCCATAATGTATTACCGGTACATGGCACGGCGTGCGCTGCAGTGCATCGTGTTTCGGAGTCGTCTTCACACTCTTTACGCTCATCTTCACACTCTTCACTCTCCTCTTCGTCTTCTTTGCACTCAAGCTATACAATAATTATCACTCATGATGCCACTATCATCATGTCGTGTGTTTCGATAATATCGCTGGAACGTTGAACGTAGGACATGGTAGCGTCTAATATCCTTGAAAATTAAGCAAACTTGCTGCACGATGCGCAAACATACAAAGCACACTCAACTGCGAACGCCGTTGCCTGCATTGTTCACGATTTTTTACTTCACTACATATCTAGATAATCTTTAAGAAACTGTGCCGTGCGATGGAGCACATTGGCAACATGGTCAGCATGTGCCATGTGCGCTACGCGTTGCCCACTGCAATTGTCCTTGGCTGTGCTGGGCGGAATCGCTTTTTTTAGAGTAAATAGCGCAGGAAAGCGGCCCTTGCAGTTGAGTGTGCTTTGCGCGCTTTGGTCCCACCATGTCTCGGGCTCATCGCCTACGCGATATTTTTATGAAATTGTGAGGGTGTACAATATACCATGCGTATTTTCAACAAAGAGCACTTGAGAGAAGAACGTGGCATACCGTGGTGCAGCGGTAAGCTGTCCCAGCAGACACACAACCGTGCTTATCAAAAATCGCACATATACCACGCGTAGTGGAAATCGATTATATGCGAAGCAGTCAACGTGAAAATTGCCCATGAGGAACTGTCTTCCATTGAGCCAAGTCTGAATGGCAAGATCAACATCCTCGTGAAAATGGAATAGTCGTAACCTTAAAGTGGGCTTAGCAGGCACGCCTAAAGCATTATGCCGACCAAAGGGTAAATCATGGTACGCCGCAAGGTTTTTGGCCGGGCTAAGTGTGTGGATCCATAATGCATTACAGTGCGCTGTACGGACAAGGATGAAGAAAGGCACGCGAACACACAGACACTTGTGTGCTCGTTTACCAATCTTTGTCCTTGTCCGTAGAGCGCGCTGTAATTCGTCATGGTATGTCGTTACGTCGGCGTTTATGCAGTCCGTAGGCGTCTGTTTATTGAGGAGAAATGCATGGCACGGTGCGCTCATATGCTTACCACAAGCGCCGTTCTTCAGAGATTTTGTAATGGTCGAGCGAAGCTGGGCTATTGTCCAGCTTTGCTCGACCATTAAAAAATCAGTGATCGTTAAAATGGGTGTTGTTTATTGCATTATAACAGCAGTGAAGACACGCTACAACCGCTCTTGATGTTCGACTACCACCATAACCGCGGCTGGTGTTCGACACCCTTCCCTACAACTCTTGATGCGATACATGGATTGGCCTTATTAGTCGCTTGGCAAGAGTCACCTAGGAGGATTGCTAGCGTGCTTGCTTGCAACTTTGGGGGGCGCGATTTCAATCCCTACTCACCACATGTTTGCTTTTTGTTTTTCTGGGGTTTTACATCCCAAAACCTATTCTTATTATGAGAGACGCCGTAGTGGAAGGCTCCGGAAATTTTGACCACCTGGGGTTCTTTAACGTGCACTGACATCACACAGCATACGGGCCTCTACATTTCGCCTCCATCGAAATGCAGCCGCCGTGGCCGGGATTCGATCCCGCGACCCTCGGATCAGCAGCCGAGTACCTTAGCCACTAGATCACCGTGGCGGGGCCCTCTCACCACATGTACATTTAATCTATCGTAAGCTGCAACAAACAATATGACATTCTCTTGTCATGTCCACATTGCAACCGCAAGCTACAAAAGCGGCATGTCTATGTCGTGTATACTCACAGAAAACGTGTTGTCATCAAATGTTCAATGTCTGCCTCGTTGCTACCTGATTCACACAGGCGGTCTCGTTACACCTTTGCCGCGTACCCCCATCCCTCGGCTGAGCACCGCGGATATGGGCCACTGGGGATTCGTTATCCTTAGTCGTGACGTGTAAGAGAAGCAGATATGGTGATCAATAATTGATGTTCGTGGTACACTCACACCCTTCCATCTTAATTATTATCTGGACCAACGAAACATGACCGGGACAGCGCTGAGACGTATGTGGCTGGCTAGGCTGGCTCGCTGGCTGGCTAGCTAGCTAGATGGATGGTTGGATGGTTGGATGGTTGGATGGATGAATGGACGGACGGACGGACGGACGGAGGCGAATGCGACGAAAGTCAGCGGAGCGCGAGATGTGGCATTAATCTCGAAGAATGTGGACGTGAAATAATGGCGTCTTACTGCGCGTCTCTTACGGTCGTATGTCGACGCCGATCTGCAGGATGGCATTGCATCGTCTCATCGTCGACCGCCACGACGGCGCGATGGTGTGCGCTAGCGTCGTGTAAGGTCATCCGAACGTGAGACATTTGCACGCGTGATGTCCAGGCGAGCATAGGCCACGCAACGAGTGACACATAAAACGTCACCACTCACCGTTAGCCGAAGATCCCTTATGATTAGACTAAAAGCTTCGCTCTTAAAAGGTCAACGATTAAGTTACCTCGTACTCCAAGAGAGCTCGATAGAGCTAACTCTGTGGCATTAAAGAAAGTGTGTGTTTAGAACAGGTGCGAACAAGTGAGGGCAATTATCTCTACGTCTGTTGCAGCTCTCCCGATGACACTAACATCAACGATGGACATACAAAAGGCGATACGGTTCAGCATGACCGTTTATAGAAGAAATGTTAACGATTTGAGGTCAATAGCGTCACCCTACTAATGTCTCCGGAGAGAGAGATGCTGCGGACATCTCAGAAATAAAACTTGTATTGAGAACAAGTAATGAACTATTCAAAGTACACCGTACTCTACTATGCGAGAACTCGGTACAGCTGTCCCTAGAAGCTACGAAACAATACGGAAAACGTATCACATTTTCTATAACGTAATCACAAAAGTACACTCCGAACACTCCACGAATACACGATTGCCGTTCAGCGCAAGCGCATTTACTTCTGCCAAGTATCGCATTCATATTTAAATTGCCCCACAGTCATATAAGGTATAAAATTCAAACATCTTTTTCATGTGGTCACCGCTATGCGACCTTTAGGCTAACTAAGCTAGAGGATGCATGTGCCGTTCGCGCACCCGCTATGATTGTGTCGCCATGGCCTTGACACGGTGTATGTAGTTTGCTTAGGACGTTACCATGATGACGTTTGTTCGGTTAAGAAAAGGGCACTATTTTCTGCAGTCCATGTTGGGAGCACGCATGGAAGCCCGGCTCAGCGTTCGTGGTTGGTCGCGAAAAGGGAATGATAAAGTTAGAAAGGAAAGAACGCCTTAAAATAAAGTTTTGTCCATCCATCCAAGAACGCCTTAGTGGAGCACTCCTTTGCGTCCGCCGCGGTGGTGCAGTGGTTACGGTGCTCGGCTCCCACCCACAATACGCGGGTTCGATCCCGGCCGCGGCGGTCGCATTTTCGGTGGAGGCGAAAATGCCAGAGGCCCGTGTACTGTGCGATGTCAGTGCACGTTAAAGAACCCCAGGTGTTCTACATTTCCTGAGCCCTCCACTACGGCTTTTCTCTCCTTTCTATCGCTTTCACTCTCTTTCCCCTACCCCTACGGACGCTTGCTCCCTACATGAGCTGCAGAAATTAGCGTCTTTTCCTAACCAAACCCCAATCATCATCAATCATCACGACAGCAGACGACAATGTCTAGGTACACTACCTCCGGAATCGGCCCACATATGCATACACACCGTCTGACTGCACTGCCCGAGTATGGACCCACACTCAGATGCTAGGGGCACCAGAGCGCCTCTAGCGGTCTCCACTCAAACCCAGAGCACGCACTGCCTTGCCTTCATTCATAACGAGGTGCACACCATGACTGCAGCTGTAGATCGCGCGCCGGGAGCGAGCGACACCGCAGCGCTCCTAGTGGTATCCGGTGAAACCCAGAGCACGCACCGGGAGCGATGGATGTCCCCTTTGCAATGGGGCGGTGACACGTGCGCCACCGGGCTTGTAAAAAATTTAAGAAATTTTCTTTTTCCCCCTCTCTTTTTAAGCTGTCCGTATGCCTTTTAAATCCACTTCAATTAAATCGATCATAATATAGCAGAAACGTAAATTCATAGCCCAGTTCTCTGCCCCTTATGGCAGAAAGTTCTCATTTTTCCATATAATTATTTTTGTCCGTTCTCTGGTTTTCTGCCACTAGTATTCTAAGCGTCTCTTACTTATTTCAATAGCGGTTATGTTCAGCTTTCCATTGTTCTCCCTAAAGCTCAAGGCTTCATGTAGGGTAGTGTCCAGACGTACACCTGGATGGATATTTCCGCATTCAGTCAGAACATGCTCCGTCGTTTCCCTGTCTTCCTCACTGCATGTGTATTTTTCTTCTTGTTTACTGAATTTCGCTTTATAACTACGCGTTCTAAGGCAGCCCGATCTCGCTTCAAACAGTAAAGCGCTTCCTCTTGAATTATCGTAAAATTCCTCCCTCTTTGTTTCATTTTCGCCCTATCGGTATTTATTCAGAGTCGTTTTTTTTTTCCATCGCTGCCATCCAGTAAACTTTCTCCGCCTCCCTGACTTTTCGCTTTACGCTCTTTGTTGTCAGTTCTCTTAGAGCCGTATATTTACTGGTGAGCCTCCCACTTATTTTTCTCCACTCCGTGTCAACGCTCTTTCTATGTAAATAGCGGAACACCTTCCCTGCTCACCTACTCTCTTTCGTATTCCTTAGCCTCTCTTCAAACCTTATTTTGCTCTGGGCTTCCCTTGCCTCAAAACTCGTCCATCCCATATCGCCCTTTACAGTCTCATTTGTCGTTTTCCCGTGAGCACCCAACGCGAGGCGTCCCACAGTTCTTTGATTCACATCCATTCCTGATTATATCTCTGGTCTCATGCACACCACTGAGTTCCCAAATGTAAGACCTGGTACCATTACCATTTTCCACAGACCCCTAAGCACCTCGTACCTATTGTATCCCCATAACGCTCTGTGCTTCAGCGTTCCTCTTTCCCTTTGCTGCCAGGGCATTTTAGTGTACCTCCATGTATTTACCCTCATTTACCCATACCCCGAGGTACTTGTATTCGCTTACTCTCGGTATTTCTCGGCCCTGTACGGACACCGCCTGGTCCTTGGGATCATTGAATACCATCAATCCACATTTTGTTACACTAAATCCTAGTCCTAGAGCCTCGCCTTCCTTTCCGCATATATTCAACAGCCGTTGTACATCGTCTCAACTGTCCGAGAATAAGACAATAAGCGAGCGCTGCTGCCGCAGCGCCTCTAGCGGGCGCTCTAAGTACTACGTCACGCCGACGGTGGACAAGGCTCGACCCTAGGGAGCTTCACCCCTAAAAACGTTCCAGCGACACCGAGGACCACATACGGGAGCAGTAACCGCATTCTCAGAACCAAAGCGCTGAACGGCTATAGTAGAGCGCGCTGACAGTATTAGTTCGAAGGGAAACGTGGCGGCGGGTACTGAAGCGACTAAAGGAATTATTTCGCGGTTGGCATGCGAGTCGGCCGTCCGGCCTGCGTTGTCATTGCCGTAAAAGGCTGGTTGACAACAGGAAACTGTTTCTCCAAGCACAGGCACCGGCTGCGAAAGGAAAGCTTCCCGTTCGTCGAAGCCTCGAAGAAAGAGAGCAATGACATTTTCTGTGTGTGTGTGTGTGTGTGTGTGTGTGTGTGTGTGTGTGTGTGTGTGTGTGTGTGTTTTGTGAAGGACACTGGTAACAGGAACGCGGGGAATCAAAGCTCGGCCACAACGGTTGCAGCCCGGTCTATCCGTCCTGCATGTGGAACGCCTGTGGAAAGTTTACAGGAGGAACGTCGTTCTCTTTGCCGTTACTCGTAAATGTGAAGCGTTACCGATACAGTTGCACCAACCCTTAAAGAAACGATGGCGTTCCTACGTTGCTTCAAGAAGGAATTTGTTTAAGGAACGCCGTCCCTTGGAACGACGTTCCGTACAACTGATTTCTAGTTGCTAGCTTAGAGAACAAGGAGCGATATCAAAGGTTCTTGTCAGTACATGTTTACCTGATCGTGTTCGATTAAGCTAGTTGTACTTGCCTTCGATAATTTCATTGAAATCCTGAACTAGTATAAAGGTTCTGCAATACAACCATTCTAAGCGCGCTGGCCGAAACCGGCTCCATGTGCAGCGTTGGTACATTCCCGTCTGCCGCTTATGCATGACATAGGCTGTGTTCCAATTCTGGACAGCACCGTAGACAGCCTAGCTTGACAGCTTCAAAGACAGCTTCGCGTGCTTGCCGTCCGAGTAATGGAACGCGCCCAAATGACGTATGCATGACGAGACGCCATCTCGCGTCAACAAAAGAAAGCTAAAAAAACGCTCCCAATTTTCGTTCATTGTGCTTATTTCGTGTTCCAATCTACAAAAAAACTCAATGTAGGTCACGTAAATTGCGTAAGAAAGCGCCTATTTGCGAGCAGACGACCGTTCCGGCGAGGTTTGTGGATATTCAAGGAATCCTCGCAGCCGCCATCTTCTTTGGACAGCAAAGTAGCCTGCATCGTTTTTGTCTTCGTATGCCGTCTTCGCGAAGCTGTCTATTTTGCCGTCTACGTGAGAAATGGAATGGGACTTAAGATGGCCGCTGTTACGTAGCCGTCTATTTAGCCGTCTACCGTGAGTATTGGAACACACCCATAGCTCCTGAGAACAGCTGACAGCTCTCCCATAGTAGAGTGTGAGGCTGTCCTAAATTGTACACGGTCGTTCTATAGTTGGTTACAACCTAATAAGAACTCCATGCTTCTCCACAACGTGAACCATGACGATTCGACGAACCTGGGGATCGTTCTGTCTTACCGTAAATCACCCGCGGCATTGCCCACTCATACATGTAAATGAGTAACAATGCTTGTGTATATTAAATGCGAAGCCTTTCTTAGCGAACTTCGGCGACGTTGAGCATATCTATCTATCTATCTATCTATCTATCTATCTATCTATCTATCTATCTATCTATCTATCTATCTATCTATCTATCTATCTATCTATCTATCTATCTATCTATCTATCTATCCGCCTATGATTTTGTGCTCTCCTGGCCGTTTCCCTAATGGGATGTTTACGAAAATTGGTATGCCACAATATGACTACATGACGAACATAAATGACAGGTCATAACATGAAAATCACGATATGTATGTCATGAGCGGCATCATTTACATGCCACGGTCTTGGTGCTCTCCAGGCCGTTTCGCTAATGGGATGTATGCGAAAATTGGTATGCCACAACATGACTACATGACAAACATGACTGACAGGTCATAACATGAAAATCATGACATGCATGTGATGACCGACATGATTTACATGCCACGGTCTTGGTGCTCTCTTGGTCGTTTCCTTAGTGGGATGTATAGGAAAATTGGTATGCAACAACATGACTGCATGACGAACATAAATGACAGGTCATAACATGAAAGCATGATTTACATGCCACGCATTTAGTTAATGGGATGTATACCAAAATTGCTATGGCACAACACGACAGCAGGACGAACATAAATGACAGGTCATAACATTAGAATCATGACACACGTGTCATGTGCAGCATGGTTTACATGCCAAAGTCTTGGTGCTCTCCTGGGTGTTTCGTTAATGGCATGTATACGAAAATTTGTTTGCCACATGACTGCTTGTCGATCATAAATGACAGGTCATAACATGAAAATCCTGACATGCATGCCATGAGCGGCATGATTTACATGCCACGCGTTTCGCTAATTGGATGTATACCAAAATTGCTATGGCACAACACGACAGCATGACGAACGCAAATGACAGGTCATAACGTTAGAATCATGACATGCGTGTATGAGCGGCGTAGTTTACATGCCACAGTCATGGTGCTCTTGCCGCCTTTTCGTTAACTTCATATGTACCAAACTCGGTATAGCGAGACAACAATGCAAATCCATTTTACGTTCCTAATGCGTGCTTCGCATTTCCTTGATTCCCACTGAACGTGGGATCTGCAATTTTTTTTTACACACGCGTTGTCATTTATGCTCCTGGTCTTTATGAGGTTCCTGCACTCCCAAGTCGTAGATCGTCCCGAGTTCCGGACTAATTTAGTTAACGTGCATGCTGCAAATCCGTATGGTTCAACTACGCACAAGAGAAATCTCCCACTGGCACTGCATTGTAGGTCAATATCCAGTGCCTAAATATATGAGGTGGCCGGTGAACGTGTGTCTCGCGCGAGCGGTTGGGTAAGTGCGAAGCATTTCTAAGCGAACTTCGGCGACATTGAGCGTATCTATCTAGCCGCCTACGACTTTGTGCACTCTTGGACGCTTCCAAAACGGGATGTCTACGAAAATTGCTATGCCGCGACAGGACTGCATGACGAATATAAATGACACGTCATAACATAAAAATCATGAAAAGCATGTCATGAGCGGCGTGATTTACATGCCACGGTCTTGGTGCGCTCCTGGCCGTTTCGTTAAGGGGATGTATACGAAAATTGGCATGCCACAGCATGGCTGCATAACGAGAAAATGACTGGTCATAACATTAAAATCACGACATGCATGCCATGAGCTGCTTGATTTACATGCCACGGTATTGGTGCTCTCCAGGCCGTTTAATTAAGGGATCTATACGAAAATTGGTATGCCACAACATGGCTGCATAACAAGCATGCATGTCATGAGCGGCATGATTTCCATGCCACAGTCTTGGTGCGATTGCGGCCGTTACGTTAACTTAATATGTACCAATATCGGTATAGCGAGACAATGCAGATGTATTTTACGTTGCTGATGCGTGCTTCGCATTTCCTTGATTCCCACCGCACGTGGGATCTGCCACCTTTAGATGCGAAGCAGCTTATGGCGGGGGCTTTGTCCGTCTCTTCTTTCGTCCCACGTCCCGCACCTGCACAGGCATGCGTACTGCATGCGTACCGAACGCGCGCTCCGCCGCTTATATCAAGGCGTTGATATAAGCGGCGGAGCGCGCGTTCGGAATTCAGTCAAAGGCATCTTTGCGGACCTCTCCCCCGTACTCCTCTCTCTCGTACGCACGAGAAGCAGCGGCGAAACGTGAGCAGCGAGCTTTTAGACCCCAGGTACGTGAGCGAGAAGCGGCGTGCAAACGTCGACAAAGAGAGGCGGCTCCGGACGCTGCTCGTGGACGCAAGCGCCTTCATTCAATAAATAAGAGTAATAAAGACGAAATAACAATTAAGCATTCCCAAACCATAGGCAATTACGCAACAATCACGCGATACCCCCACCACTCTGCGACGGATTTACTCGAGTTCCCCCCGTGGGAAGATGCGGGCGGCACTTTTTTTGCGTTCCACTTTAGCAGCATGACTTTTCTTCTGCCTTCCGCTGCAGGTGCACCAAGCCAGGGCTTGCGCGCCTCCCTATTTTATTTGTGACCTTATATATTGTGCATACACACTACATAATACCTCCGAATGGAAGCGAATGCGCGTCCACCTCCTCCCATCTCTTCTCCTCTTGGCATTCCTCCTCTTTGCTCCGTGCGGCGGGTCGCCGCGGTGGTGTAGTGGTTACGGTACTCGGCTGCCACCCAAAAAACGCGTCTTCGATCCCGGCCGCGGCGGCCGCATTTTCGATGGAGGCGAAAATGCCAGAGGCCCGTGTACTGTGCGTTGTCAGTGCACGTTAAAGAACCCCAGATGGTCTAAATTTCCGGAGCCCTCCGCTACGGCCTTTCTCTCCTATCTCTTTCAGTCCCTTTCCCCTACCCCTAGGGACGCTTAGCCGTGCTCCCTACATGGGTTGTTCGATCCTGGCCGCGACGGTCGCATTTTCGATGGAGGCGAAAATGCCAGAGGCCCGTGTACTGTGCGTTGTCAGTGCACGTTAAAGAACCCCAGGTGGTCTAAATTTCCGGAGCCCTCCACTACGGCCTTTCTCTCTATCTCTTTCACTCCCTTTCCCCCACCCCCATGGACGCTTAGCCGTGCTCCCTACATGGGCTGCAGAAATTAGCGTCCTTTCCGAACCACAATCAATCAATCAATCAATCAATCCCTACATGGGCTGCAGAAATTAGCGTCTCTTCCTAACCGAACCACAATCTCCGTACGGCGCGCATTGACTGCGGAAATGCTCTTTCTTCGATGAACGCTTTACCAGCTGGCAAGGAACGAGATCGCGCCCTCGCCGGCGAGAGACAACGCTGACGCAGGCAGCGCCTGCTGGCGTCAAACCGATGCAAACGCGACACCTTGTCCACGGCCACCTGGATCGGGGCGCGCGGCGGTGACCGCCGCGCGCCCCGATCCAGGTGGCCGTGCCTTGTCAAACCGTTGCAAAACGCGGTGTGCACACTGCGCGCATCGCCTCATTGTCCCCTTTAGATGGTGATGATGATGATTGTGGTTTGGTTAGGAGAGGACGCTAATTTCTGCAGCCCATGTAGGGAGCACGGCTAAGCGTCCGTGGGGGTGGGGGAAAGGGAGTGAAAGAGATAGAGAGAAAGGCCGTAGTGGAGGGCTCCGGAAATTTAGACCACCTGGGGTTCTTTAACCTGCACTAGCGGGAGATGGTGGAAGTTTTTGTACTTCTACTCTTTCATTCTCTTTCCCCCGCCTTCTCCCCCACGAATGTTGAGGAGAGCTCCAGTAAGAGCTGCAAAAAATAGCGCCCTTGCCTCAATCGAACCGCAATTATTTGCGCTGTGCTTGTGAACGCGGCACTTGACGCCAACGATCTCGTTTTTAGTGCCAGAGCAGGGAGGGACGGCCGCTAGTATAGTGTCCCGAGGGGCACTGTTCCGGCACTTTCGGCGCTGCCCATAGAGCTTGTATGAGTTCTGTAAAAAGTTCACTGGCGTGAGGATGAGTGATTGGAGTATTTAGCACAACCATACAAAAAGCATGGTTAGAAATGTCCTTTGTGGTGTGGTGTACGTAGTACGACTCAATCAATGTTGTTTTTTCTAAATAATAATTCGAACGAAGCACAGAATTAAGTAGAGGTGAGCGAGAACTGAATTTCTTAAGGCGAAAGACATTTCTATGTACAAGTGTGATGTTTATACGTGCAACGTTTTTAATATGTTTGTTTCCATAATGTAATCACTTGAACGTTTACGCTTATGTCTGCTTATGCCTGACCTCCGTTTTTGAGCGGTACTCAAGTAACTTCAAAATCAATTGCTACTAACTAGGCTAAATCTGTACGTGTCTCAGCAAGTTTATAGTAAGCGAACGGGTGCACCAGCGCTTTTTTCCTTGGTGTTGCCTTCATTACCGTCCCTTGTGGCCTGCTCACCGAATAGGAGCTTTGCGGCCACGCTCATCGTGGCGAGATGTCGTGACGCTTCGATGATTTTTCATGCGAACGTTACACGGTAAAGCCGTCACATTCTACGCTTGCAGTCTAGGGTGCCTCTATACGCGCTATTCTGTACGGGGTGGTGACATGTCCGGCAGCACCGCCATATTGTATTGGAGAACGCAGGGGCGCGTTACGTGGCAGACACATCAAATGTAATGTCGGAGTTTGCTGAATCTATTAAATGGTGTTACTTTTGCAGTTTCACGCGTGCGTCTACTGTTATAGTTACACCTCACCTCAATAATGGCGGCGGCAGCGGGAAGTACTTCGACACAATATGACGGCGCGGTGCTCCACGGGTGTCACCATCCTGCTACCTGGAGAGGCGGTGCTGACATCGAGACACCGTATTATAGCCGAAACTTTAGCGTCCTCCCATGCTTTCTCTCACCTCAGCCGACCCACATAAACATTCTCATAAATTATGGGCATTGGGTGCACTCAGGTATCCAAAATAAACAACGTTCGAGCATAGACTGCATTGCTGGGAAAATAGGCGTGAGTAAATCCCCTCTCAGCAAAGGGTGAAATGCGACCAAAGTAATTTTGTGCGTCATATGGATAAACAAGATGGAAATGTTTTAAAAGTATGAAAAGTCTCCGGGCAGCCTTTAAAAATTCCGATCCATATAGGCCACAGACGGCAGTCCTTTCCCCATGCCCCATGACAAATGACCATGCGTCGATTAGATTCGCCCAGTTCCATCCCCGCAGCCTACAGACGTATACCTTGTCAGCTTTGGCTGCTCCATATATCGGCGATGTGGCATGCAATACATCTGGCTCTTTTATGCGGTGTGCGCTCGTGCTCGGGGCTTCATCATATTTCTCGCGGAAGAGCTTCTCCCACATTCCTCAGTTCTGCGCCATAGAGTCTCAAAGAAAAAATTAGCACGGAAGTTTCGACAGAATTTATCATTGCCTCTTCCTGCTAAGTCCGAGCTCCGCTTTTTCACGTCACTATTAACAAGACCCACCGTCACTGTGAACTCTGCTTGCTGCCCAGCCACGGGGGTATAGAACCTCGGCGCTATTGCGTGCGAGTAATGACCATTTTTCTTTACGAAATCCTTGCTTTGATGCGGGCACACGATGGAAACAGGGACGCACCCGCATCTCCCATCTCATCCGCGTTATTTTCACGAGTAGGCGAGTTTGTTTATTTACGTGGTGGTATATCTTATCTAAGGTGACAGATCATTCGGTGCTTATGTTGGCAAGGCTTCGGTTCGCTGTCCTTGAGGGCACTTTAGATTATGGCGCGGATATCCCCTAGCTACTCTTCCGTTTACCTTTATACAGAACTCCAACTAGAACACATGTGTATACGTTACGTTCTAAAAAATGCGGCCATCAATAGCAGGCGACATTTACCCAACCTATAGCCGTTCTCCGAGTGCCACACTGACTGGTGAGTTTTCTGGTTGCCAATTGTTTGAAAAAATGTGGTTGATCCCTCTGTCATAGGAATCTGCATAACACGAAAGTGACACCTGTCTTCGCGAAGTTGTGGAATGCATAAGCGGCAGTCTGGCGAATCGAGGGGCGGGAGATGGCTTGGGTACTGTAAGCACGTTATATCTATACATTAGCAGCACCTAAACACGGCACAGGTATTCTCGACAGTTGTACATGAGAGAAAGTTTTCGAGCGACTCACATTGCTCTGGAAACACTGACTTGCCCGCGCAAGACCCCTGCGCAAGCCTGACATAAACGAGGATCGTCCGCAAATGGTGAAGCCTTGAAAGAGAAACCGAACGGGTTGTCAGCGGATCGTTTTGTGAAAACACAGCCCAGTGCAACGAAAGGGCAATAATTTGCTTGCCTACGGCCGTCTGCGATCCTGGAGCGGTGCGCATCGCAACTCAACACACCTGGTCACGCAAGACCAATTTTGTAGCGGCCGCGTTCGTACTTTGCACCTGGAATATAGTGCCTAGAAATTTATATTTCTAGGCACTGTACCTGGAACGCGCCGTCACGACGCCGCCACGGCCCTAACTTCCTAGGCGGTCGAGGAGGTCGAGGCGCGAACACTACCTAAGCGCTGACTGCCAGCACGACAATCTGCTTCGCTCTATCTATCGCTCCTAGATGGCGGTACCACCGCAGCGAACCTAGGCGAACCAAGAGTGCAGTATAAGGGAGGCGATATTAATTTAAGAGTAATTTTGCTTGTTAAACACCATAGCTCACTGTACTTAACAGCTTTGCTTTAACCGGATGGCAATTAAATATAACTTCTAAAGGGCTATGGTGCACATATAAGGCCCATCTGTTCGTATAACCGATGTTGCGGTGCTAGTATCCTTTTTTTTTATTGGTAGAGCACCTAGCTCCTTCCGTCAAATCCCCGTTAAGGGTGGGTTCGAGTCCGCCTAGGTTGAACTTTTTTAGTGTGAATGCAAGTTCATTTTTTCAAAGAATCACTTCCGTTACAGGAAGTACGTCACGGATTTCTTAGTGGACCCCGGCATAAAGCACTTTCTTGTTAAAAAGCGTAAAATGACGATGAAAAGGTTGAGAATTAAACAACAGGGAAATCATAAGGAGGGGAAAGAAGAATAGAAGAAAACGGTGGGGCTTGCAGCTTTGACGTTCATGGTGAAACTGATTTTTTTTTTTTTTTGTCTTGCGATTCGTTGTAGCGAATAAGCCTCCTTCCGCGGGTCCACAATCGCTATGGCATTCGCCAATGTGCCATTTGTTTTTGTTGTTCTTTTGTTTTTTAACTCGGGCCATCCTGTCACTAGACGTGCGAACTCTGAAAAAAACAGCCAAGCCGGACGGCTTCATTAGGTTCCCTTAGCGTAAGTTACCATCGCGTAGCTTAGGATTGCTTTTCGCGGCTGGGCTTTATGGGGATTCTAGGCCTATACTAGCAACTAAGCTATGCAAAGTTAAGCTAAGGAAGCCACGCAGCCTCACTGTTTTTTTGGGGTCGCTCTGCTTGGTTCATCCTTTCTCGGTACGCAGGGCCAGTCGGTCAGGCGACGTCGCCTATTCCCGGCTTCCCCGGCGAGGACTGATGGATCTGCGCGACTGCGGCGTTTCCTTTCCCATTCGGCTTAGGGGCGCCTCTCGCGTTGAGCGGCTTTTTGACGTCGTCAAGTTAAGCTTTCGTGTTGCCGTGTCTCGGTAGAGCAGCGCAGCTGCATGTTGTGCCTGCTTTTTTGTGGACATGCATGCGAGCGCGCGTGTCCTCCAGCGCGACTAGCCTTTGGCGAAGCTTTTAGAGCGGCGTTCTGATGGAACTCCTGCGGCTTTGTGTGGTAGTGGGTTGAGGGCATGAGCGTAAGAGAAGAAAGTACGAACGCAAATACAACGCATTAGACATTAAAGAGACAGAGAGCACGCGCACTTCAAGGGCAACTCCGGCGGTTTTTTCGCTACGTTCTGGCAGTGATGTTTACCAAAGGTGCTGATATACCTGTAACAGCCAGAGTGGTTCACTTTCCTCAGAAACGAACGAATAATTTTAAATAACCAACTGAAAGTCGTGTCCGAACCAAAACCAAAACCCGTACATGCTTCATGCAGCGTATGGGAAGACTTCACAAGCTCCCCGCCATCAGAAATATGAAGCTGGTGCCAGGAAAATGCCAGTGGCGAGGTAATCCCACTATATACTGAGTTATGCCAGCTCTTCTGAATTGACTGCGTCAATATGACCGTTCAAGTATCGCCGTTTTGCTTTGGAAGGCCCCTTGACTCGGGTAGGCAGCGCTGGAGATGATGACGCCAAAAACACATAGTGGCCCATGTGGATATCCGCTAAAACATTTTTAAAATTCATTTACAGAAAAACAAAATGACTTACAGCCGCCTGACTTCGGATATATTATCATAGTACCAAGGAAAATATACACTGAAAGTTTCATTGAGATCAGTGGACCCTGAAATACCGCTGCAGCGGCCCTTTAATTCATGACAATGATAGTGTTGTGCGGACGGTGCCCGAGTTTTGCCCAGACAGCTTCGCTATATATCAAAAAGACATGTTGACATCTTCATTTCCTCTATCCATTGTTATGTTCGCAATATTACTGTCAACAAAACTTCCTTATGTGCTTTCTGGTGAGTCGCTGTCCTATTCTGCTAAGTTCGACAACGTTCTCTATCAAGAGCTTTACAGCATCTCGATACGTCCGTTTAAGTAATTATTTCCGCAATGTATATACGGCATATTTTGTGTCTTACGTCATCACAGCAGTGTTTGAGAGTAAATACCATTACGTTTATATTTCACGCATACTTTGTGCGTTTAGAGTAACCGACTGTGTGGTAAACCAAACGGTGTTACTTTAGATTGTCCTATGAAATACCCTGCACATGAAGGGAACACGCTTTTGCGACTGGGCCTATATGTGCATGTCTATATCGAGTTACTCATGCGTTATATTTTCTATATGAAAACCACGTTCTTATTGGTCGCATTAGACATTGTCTACAAAAGCCGCTTGCAAGTACTCTTCTATGTTTTTACGCTGCATTTATTTCATTATATCTTGTTAGGCAAAAAAATTTCATGTATAATTTCTACATTCTTTTATCCGTAAAATTGGTGATGGGAAAAGTGAACCAGGAAAGCAGGAATGTGACGCCGCTGTCACTAACCACTACGGGAGGCTTATCTCTCAAAGCGTCGCATATTCACTTTATTTCTTGAACCCATTCTCGTTTTATGTATCTCTCTCATTTCTACTGCGCTTTATTTTACTTTTGTCTAACAGAGATCGCTCGAGTGCATTGAACTAAGAAGTGCGTCTGAGGCAAGAACATGATCAGTGTGCCTACATAGGAGTAAATATTGCGGAGAATCATCTGTTAGAAAGGGCTCGCACATAACTCAGACCATCGATTACACGCAAAAAAGCAAGTAATGCAGAACGGAAGAGCAATGCGACGCACCAGACGTGAAGGCGATCAAGGCACAGGACAATAGCTTTTCTTCCTTGTTTTTCTTTTCCGATTGAGAAAGCATGGGACATGGTGTGCTTTTTCTGAATCGGAGAGCTCGAGCGTGCTGGAGTCGTATTCGAGACGTAGAGCTTGTTCTTTCTTTAAAAGAACCAAAACAAGCATTAGTTAGGCATAACGCGAACCACTGCAGAGCAATGCAGTGCACTTGAATTCTTGCGAGACGTATTGAGTGAAAGCCCGAGCTCGCCTCCTCAAGTCCAACGGCCTTTCTTTCTTTATATATCTGACGATCGCTTAAGTTTGCAATCAAGTCTTGCGGTGCACTGATGCGCATAAACACAGTAAAGAAATAATACTGCGCATTTAGCGAAAAGGAAAGGTTAACTGAGAGCGGTATCAGAAATGTTAACATAAGTATTATGCAGCTTATTAACGAACCCACATGAAAAAACGAATGCCATGAAAATGACGAGAAAACGTGGAGAGAGAACAGCTCAACGTCTTACGAAGTGACGTGCAGTCACTATATATTTCAGGTCAGCGAGTATATGACAGCTCGTCGTTACTCATTCTGGTATGACTTCGCGGCACTGTAGAAAAGAGCAATGTCTGCCACTTGAACGGAAACCGAGACCACAGCTGTGCGCTAACCCTTGTAAGTGCACAGATATGCGCGTTTTTCAGTGTGCGCGAGAAAGTAACGTAGCGCCTAGCGTGTCTTTCGGAGTTGCGCTTGTTTTTGCACGTCGGTTGTTGACCGGACCGCTGGAAACGCGTACTGCGCGAAATATAGAGGGAACGAACTATGCAGCAGAGTACAGTCGTCCCTTTAGCCTGCCCGCTCCCTCTACGAGGGATTGATTGATTTGTGGGATTTAACGTCCCAAAACCAGCTCTGATTATGAGAGACGCCGTAGTGGAGGTCTCCGGAAATTTCGACCACCTGGGGTGTGCACTGACATCGCACAGCACACGGTCCTCAACATTTCGCCTTCATCGAAATGCAGCCGCCGCGGCCGGGATTAGATTCCGCGACCTTCGGATCAGTAGCAGAGTACCATAGCCACTAGACCAACATGGCAGGGCACTGCACGGGGGATCATGCGCGTTTGCACGTTAATGTATCTTTCTTCCAGCTTTTTTTTTTGTGCTTTGTGGGTCGAGTATTTATGCGCCGCTGTACAAGCTTGGCTTTCTTTTTAACGCGAAAGTGTTTTATGCCAGGGGTCCACCAAGACTTCGCTAATCTCATTTCCGTCACGACAATAGAGTCGTACCTGGCCTATACGGCACTTTGGAGCCCTTTTTCAGTCGAAATATCCAGTGTAAAAATTAATGCAAATTGCGTATTTACATCAACTTATACAGGAAGAAGGACTACCACAGCTCTCAGCCACGTATGCAAGTGTTTTGCGTTCCTCATCGGGACGCCGTCTGCGCAAACTTCGATCATCCACAAGAGAGAAAAATCTTCGTTAAAAGGGAAACTTCAGGGACATTGGAGCGAGTATCGTGTATCGGCAACACAACCTCGACCAACTCGTCTTTCGGTAGTTTCACCGTGTGGAGCTTTTGTCACTTCCTTCTTTTACCCGGCCTTCATCTCTATGCGTCCCATCGCTTCTATACGCAAACATAGATGCGCGTACAGTCACTCGATGTTTTATAGCTAACAAGCTGAGTTTCGTGGCGCGTGAGTGGTCAACGAATACGTTCGACAAATTATTGCTGGCTCGACATAGTTATTAGCTTGATTACCAGTGTCGGATTAAGAAATTTGATTGCCCGAGACTAACGACGTCGTTGAGGCCCTAGTGACGTTTGTGATGATGACTACTTCTTTAAGACTAAATATTTTGCCAAAGCTCACATGCTACGTTCGCTGATAACTGATGAAATATGCATCACCTTTACTGGTTCGGGAAGCTAATTTTGTACCATAATTTCTAGTAGTATTTAACGGGTCACTATTCTACGTACGCATCGGTATGTTTAACGCGTTGGTCGATCACATATTCAAGACTAGTTGAAGTACCACCTCGGCACTCGGCACGGACAACGAAAAAAAGAGCAAACTGTTCAAAACGAGGAAACTTTTATTAAGCACTCAATCTTCAACTTAAACATTTAAACGCATAACATTCGACAAAAGATAGGTACAATGACACATTTAAACATTTAAATTATCATACGAATCATATGCAGGTGATTCAACTTTAGACCTATGTTTACTTTCAATATCACAAGGAAAAGCAATTCCTTCGGACTCAAACTTCATTGCCCGTAATAAAGGGGGAACCAAACAATAACTGTCTTGAAACTTTCAATATCAAATTCAAGCAAGTGAGAAAAACTACCGCTAACCTGAAACACGAGCAG